>APFE030771085.1:4304-29391 GCA_000404065.3 Pinus taeda
AAACAATGCGAGAGCATAACACATAAAACACATATACACAGAGATTTTCCCCTGGATCCAAAAACTGGGACTACCAGCTTGATTTTTCATTATGTTCCTTTCAATGTTACAATACATATATTTATACATGTCGAAGCATCCAATACCATGGACCGAAAACCGTCACATCCAAAAACATGTGCGAAAATCATGCACAAAACCATAGGTGGGTCCGCCCATCCTAACATAGGGTCCAAAACCAAAATTTTCCGGGCCACTGCCCTGGACCCCATAAAGTGGGGTTACGGGTACCCCTCAAACCCCATGTGACCCCCCCTCTAACCCCCGGTTAACTACGTGGGCTAGTCATGGAAAGAATATAACACAACCCAACAGGGATAAGCATAGATGGTGGATAGACACTGGAAGCAAGGTTGCCTAGCAGAGACATTGTAATCTATGGATGTGTGGTGATATTATTGTGTATATGTTGTACATGTTGTACCTGTGATGTTGTGTACATGCGGTGTTGTGTATATATGGTGTAGTGTACATGTTGTTTATGCAATGTTGTGCACAAATGGTCATGTGCGCATGTTGTATGTGAAATGTTGTGTACATATGGCGTTGTGTGCATGTTGGATATGTAGTGTTATGTACATGTGGTATTGTGTGCATATGGTGTTGTGTACATCTTGTTCATGGGGTGTTGTGTGCATGTCGTGCATGTGGTGCGATGTACATGTTGTGCAGGTGTTGTTGTGTACATTGAGTGCTGTGTTCACGTTGTGGAGGTAGCGTAGTGTACGTGTGGTATTTTGAGGGTCTTGGGAATTGGTTAGGGAATGAGGAAAGTTAATGGAGCTTGGGGAGAGATGAAAGGAACCCAACAAGTAATGTAAGACTTGGATGAAATTCGGTGCATGTATAAAGGAAAATGAAGGTAAGAATATGATAGCCGGTTAGAATGGTTGGGTCCATTGGGATAAATGGATGGTGGTAGGATAGTCATGAGAGAGGTAACCTAGAAAGGTAACGTGAATGGATTTGAGGTGTCAGGTGCCTTGGCTATGTTGGGAACTATTGTTCTCAATGTTGTGCATGTTGTGCATGGATAAAGGGAGTTCTCTTAACCTTGACCTTATGATATATAGTAATTATGTTGTGATTATGATTATGTTGATGTTTATATAAGTATATACGCATGTACATATGTTGTTATTTAATTGGGTTGTCAGGGATCATAATTTTTTTATGTTGATGATTATGTGTGTGTGTGTGTGTGCGTGCGCACCACTGTCTAACAGGGTCTTCAAAGATCATTCTTGTGCAGGAATGATTGCTTATGCAGGTGAATGGCATGAAGAGGTTCCTGGTTTCATGAGGAATCAAGTGGGAAGAGTATCCCTGACAGATATATGAGGTTAGTATCGTGTGTATGTGAATTGATATTATGTGTTTATATTATTCCTATGTTTATGCTATGACAGGTAATGTTGAGAGATACATCAGTGGATGAAAGCAGTGTGATATTTTGCATGTTGGGATAAGCATAGATGGTGGAGAGACACTAGAAGCAAGGTTGTTTGGCAGAGATAGTGTAATCTATGGATGTGTGGTACTATTGTTGTGTATATGTCGTACATGTTGTACCTGTGATGTTGTGTACATGTGGTGTTATGTATATATGGTGTTGTGTACATGGTGTTTATGCAATGTTGAGTACAAATGGTGTTGTGCACATGTTGTATGTGCGATGTGTGTACATATGGTGTTGTGTGCATATTGGATATGCGATGTTATGTATATGTGGTGTTGTGTATATATGGTTTTGTGTACATGTTGTACATGGGGTGTTGTGTACATGTTGTGCATTTGGTTATGTGTACGTGTTTTGCAAGTGTTGTTGTGTACATTGGGTGTTATATACATGTTGTGCAGGTGGCGATGTGTACATGTGGTATTTTGTACATGTCATACATGTTGTGTTGTGTATATTTGGTATGGTGCTATAGGTATTGTGCAGTCATTGTATCATGACAGGTGTATTCATGGTATTGTACAATGTGTATGTATATGTATTGTGGTGTACACCAGGTGTAGGTGTATGTGCATGTTGTACATCGGGTGTAGGTGTATGTGTTGTGTCATACAATGGTTGTAGGTGTATTTGTTGTGTTTCACACTGGGTGTAAGTTTATATGTGGTTTTCTACACATGGTGTGGTTGTATGTGTGGTGTTGTACACTTGGTGTGGGTGTATGTGTGGTGTTGTACACTAGGTGTAGGTATATATGTTGTGGTACACTGTGTATGTGTATGTTGTCATACAATGTGATGGGATAGACAGATATAGGATTGTCTGGGCCTTATTGTTGCTACTGAGGGTTGAGGTGGTTTAGACTCAGGATATCCTTGCTGCTATTAAGGGTTGAGGCGGTTTAGTCTCGAGATACCCTTGTTGCTATTGAGGGTTGATGCGGTTTAGTCTCGAGATACCCTTGTCATTGATATTGAGGGATGAGGTACTTTAGTCTTCGGATTCCCATGTTTCTTAAAGAAAAGGCATTGGGTGCTTGCCAAGTTCGGCAACCAATTCAGTTTGTGTACGGAAAGGATAAATAAAAAATGTAGAAGCAAAGAACCATTTGAAACATAAGTATCAATATTTTATTTTAGTTCTTTATTATGCATGTGATCTATGATTCTGATTTATGATGATTGTGTTTTGAGCTAACCAGATGTAATATGTTTATACATGATAATTTGATCAAGAAGTAAACATAATTGAAAGTGTGCCTCATTGACGGACCACAAATGAGGTATGATTTGAATTAATTTCAATTCCTTTTGAGTCTAATGGAAATTATGTGCTTGGTATAGGAAAGCATGGGAAATGCCTGGTTTGGGGTGGTTGAAACTAACTGCAAGAATTAGCAGTAGCAGCAAAAATGAATTGGAATAGGTAGCAGTATGTTGGTAAAGCATTTAGGAGGAAGGCCATTATGGGACATTATTACCCAATAGTGTCCATTGATTTTCCTTAGCATGTTATGACTGGTATCATGGTTTTGAGGCAGGGATATGCCTTGGTTTTTGGACCTTCCAACGTGATTCAACCTTTCCAAGGAATGGATCACCTGGGAAAGGGGATGTTGGGGAACTTGGAAGGTGAGTGATAGCACGGAAGGGGGTGACCGGATTTCCCGAGGGACTATGTAGCAGAGAAGGGAAGGTAGGGGAATACATTTTCTTTAGTCATTAGCATTACCAAATGGAATCAAATACACATTGGGAGTGTGCCTTGGAACAATGAGTCGGTAACTGTTCACTGAGGGAACATGTAGTGCAAGGATTATAATGCTAGACAACGGATGTGAACTTAGGTTTTTACAATGGATTTTGGGCTTCTTGAGAAGGAGGTGAATCATATTACTACTTTTGAGGGTGGAGGTGTAAGCCTATGGATTCCCTTTTTGTGGATACGGCCATTGTATCCTTTTATTTGTTGGTTAGATAAAATGTGCATATGTGTATATTATTTTAAATATTGTATCGAGTTGTCTTATAAATCTCCCTAGATAGTATGTTTATTTGTTGGTTGAAGAAAATATGCATGAGTGTATGTGGTTTTGATTATAAATACCATAATGAGTTGTGTTATAAAGCTCTAGTAAGTGGTATGGTTGTCATGTTGTCATGTTTGTCATGATGCTTTTGCTTTTGAGTAGGTTTTTCAATGTAAATACTCCAACGAGATGGGTTATAAAGGTCCATGGGCAGTATGTTTTGGTCTTCACTGGTTTTGCTGGTTGTAGGTGTCATTGAACATCGAGGACGGTATTCCCCTAAGAGGGAGGTGTCTATAACAACCCTGAGTTAAAAGTTAAATAAGGCCAAGGTCATAGAACATGTATTCAAAGTTGAAAGTTGGGAAAAACATCCTAGAGGGGTGTTCATTTGGTTTATTATGGCTAAGGGTGAATTGGAAAAGGCATGGAAAAGGCCTTCGAAAGGAAAAGAGGCATTAATTGACATTTATTTATGAAAATAAAGGAAAATAGGAGAAAAGGGAGATGAAAGGTCACATGAGGAGGAAATTGAAGGAAAAATAGAGGAAATTGAATAAATTAGAGGCATCAATAATAAAAAAACATCAGAGCATCAGTTTGGGGCCTTTTGTCAGTTTAGTTTTGGGAATTAGTCTCAAAGAGGATAAGAGAACCAAGAGGAGAAGGAAAGCAAGCAAGCAAAGGAAGGAAAAGGAGAGCAAAGGAAAGCAAGAATTAGGCAAGGAAAGGTTAGATCAAGTAGCTTTAACGAAAATACTTGCAGGTAGCAGGTTGCATGTATAATTTCCTAGCTGGTTTTCACATGCATGGTATATGCATGTGCGTATCTGGTTCATTTGTTGTCATTGGCATGGGGTTTTCCAAGTTTTGAGAGTGGTTTTACCCTTGCCTTGCCATTTTTTAATATACATGGTGTGATGGGATTCATTCTTGGTTGAGCTTTGGATTGATGGAAGATTTTGGATTCAAGTGAGGTGGTCTTAGGAAAATCCGAAGGGTTGGGGGTGGAGATGATTTTCTCATGGAAGCCCTCAACATGTGGGTGGAGATGGGAAAATTCCTAAAGGGATGGTGAAGGAATTCTAAGGCATCCAAGCTTGGTTTGGTGATCCTGAGACCAGTTTAGATGTGATCACGGTAGTGTGATGGTGGGGGTGGTTTAACCTATGGATTCACTTGGTTGTTTATGGATTGGTTTATCTCATGAGATCCCACGTTCATGCTTGGAATATGGAACAAGGGTGATTAGCTGAAAGAAATATTTGGTTCAGGCCAATCTATGGTCGGGTGGTACGTGGAAGTCCCTGACTTGGTTGGATTTTGCATATGTCAATAAGAGCTAAGTTCGTCTTTTATTCCATGAGTAAATGTACTTGTTATTATGTGACTTTAATGGTTTTTCTATCATTGTTATTTATATGGTTATATGCCAGTTATAAGCATGGTTTTACGACAGAACCAAGTTATAACTCTTATCACGTTTGATTGATAAATGAATGGTTATTGAATGCATGACCTAATGGATGTTATTGCATCTATTGTGAGAGGGAATTAGTCTTCTTGGTAAACCTCAAATAAGTTTCAGATATCTATGATAATATATGCATTCATGACCTATAGATCTCATGTTCTCAATGAGTCTGGCAAAATAGTTGTCATGGTTATGCCCAGTTAGGTCAAGTCCTTGATTAAGATTTGTGTTAGAGGATTTATCTCTGTTTTATTTATCATTTATGGGTGTTTCATTAAGTTCTAGGCATAGGTCTAGAGCTTAGCCCTAAAAAGGTGGTAAGATCTCAGGGTCGTTGGCACAAAACTGAGTGAAAAATACTTCTTTCACTGGGAAGCAGGCCTGTGGGAGAAATTGAAGGATTCTAGTCACACGGAGGCCTTGTCATGGGAGTGGCAGAGGCTTCAGGTCAGTGAAAAGCAAGTTAACTTAGGGGTCGGGCACCTATAGTGATAGGTTAGCTCTTGGGGGTCATGTAGCACTCGAGGGAAGTCAATAAGGTCTTATTTTGTCGACTCAATTTCCTTATGGTTATCTAGGAGGTCGATTCATGACATAGTAGCCCTCAACTCATGTCTACCCTGGGTAGGCCTATTAAAGTGGGTAGATGTGAGAGGAGGCATTATAACACCTTATTATTTCCTAGTGCATGTCTCTAATGAGGTCAAGGTACATAGAGTTGGGTCTTAATCTAATTTCACTTGTGAAGGATCCTACTCACTAACCTAAGTGGCCTCCCATGGTGGAAGAAAAGAGAGATAATGGAGTAGGAGATCCTAACAAGTTGTTTCTTGAGGAAGAATTCATCTGACAGAGGAATGAGACGATGGAAATGTTTTCCTAGATCCTTTGATGAATTCTAAAAGCGACCAAGGCAACTTCAACCAATGATAATTTTGGAGGTGTGAAACCATTCAAGGTGATGACTCTTTTTTGATAGAAAATTTTCCAACAACATCTTAATTTTTGCCTTAAGAAACCCTACAGTTTCCACTCATACTTGTCTTATTTACTTTAAATACAGGTATACTTGTATTTATTTCAAGTCTTATCTTTTTATATATAAACGAATAAATAAGGGGATGAATAGATAGCTTATGTATGTAGATATTTGCATAAGAACATAGTTTGTGTGTGTGAGTGAGACTAAATAAAGGGTCAGTCTATTGAGTCAAGTTGAAAGATATTTTGATCACAAGAATGAATATGGTTTCATATATTTCAACTATATTTATAGGATGCTTTGTGACCAGTCGCCTTGATAAATTTATGTTATGTTGTCAACTTATCCGATTGAAGCCTATTGGTAAAATATTTCAATTAATCTTACATAGGAAAGTCAACAAGGTTCTTCTCGTGGATCTTATGGATCCTGAATATAACTCAATCATCTACGGAGTCTACTCATACATGAGATTAGATGGCACGTTGACAAGTCAATAAACTATTTTGACTACGGTCAATCCTTTAATCATCTAGGCGACATTCCTATATTATTTTTCCTATTGGCTCTATGAGAATGGTTACACTTAGCAGTTCAGGTATATGACAGTCCGGATTTGAAACACAAGTTGCACCAACAATTGAGGCTCAGTAACGAAACTCAATTGGCTCACAGAAGTTTTGGGTAGTTATCAACCTCAGAAACAATTTATGGGAATCTGTTTATTCAGTAATGGTTATGACGACACAAGATTCCTAAAATAGACAATTATCTTGGATCGGTTGTAGATGGATATTCTCATTTCTATCGCTTATAGGAAAGATGTATTGGGTGATCCGATAAATATCAAGCTCAATAATCTAGAAAGAAACTGAATTATCTCTATTCGTAGATCTTAGGTGCAAAACTATAATTAAATTCTAATCAAATTTAATATTGTCTATAACCATTTACTATGTTTACTATCGAGGCAGTTGGCCTAGATCAACCGAACTATATTTTGATATTTTTGGTTTTGTAATACCCTGTATGAAAAGGGGAGTACCCAACACAAATGAAACTATTACTTTCCCTTGATCATTTAAGATGATATCCATTTTGTTGAGAGATTGGCAGAGTTCTCCACTTCCAATTGTAGCGTTCTCTCTAGTATGCTTTGTTGAGTTAGTTCTATGTTGAATTCTTTTGAGTAGTTAGTTTTTATAAGTCACTGATCAAGCCTTGAGTTGGGCCCACTGAAGGCATGGTTAGGTTCCAAATCTCATTACATTATTTCCATTGGTTGTTATAGTTTTTCGTATGTCTGAATCAGATTACTTGAATTGAGTTGTTTGTCGTATTGTCGAGTTAGATTGGTTTGACTATTGAATGGCTTGTTTTGCTAGTTCGATTAGTTGTCATATTCATATCACTGTCTCATTTGTATATGGTTGATTATCTAATTATATGAGGTCTGTTGTCACTTGATAATTTAGTTCTTGTATTATGTGTGATTATATAAGGTGTGGACAATGTGTATCTTTTTAAGCATTGATTCATGTGTAATAAAAGGGGTCGGGTAATGTTTGTTTTATTTTTAAGGGATTAAATATACTCTGCTACAAAATTTTGGGTGTCGAAATATTTTAGAATAATTTAAAAGGGTTACCTCGACATTCTTTCAACAAGCAATTTACAGAGTTTTAGATAAAGAAATAAATCCCTTTTTGTTAAGACAACCTACCTCCGTGCATTTAGAATAGATCATCAAATAAAGCAAGAAGTGTTATCTCCAATGCATATTGCATTGACTGCATTGCATTGAGTTCCTCATAAGTTTACTTGCCCAGTTGATAATTAAACAAAAAGTCTATGAATATTAATTTATCAATAAAAACACTCATCACAAAGTAGAAGTTAACTTTGATATCTCCTTATTTGAAGGCCAAATATATTCATATGCTTTGGAGAAATGGTTAAATGTTTTAAGGGGATATTACTTTGTCCAAAAAAAATTGGTGATGAAAATATCACCTTTGCACTCCTAAAAGTCCTTCTGTCTGTCAAAGATTGGTGGAAAGGTTATTAGGAGAGACAATATGAGTCTTTGATATACATGGTATGAACCACTTGGGAAACTTTCCTTGATTCCATTAACAATGAATTCTACCATGCAGGCAACTATGATGAGCAGTACATGAGATGGACAATCATGCAACAATGAAGAGATCAAAAAATGCTAGAGTACAATAATATTTTCCATACCTTGTGCTCCAATATTGGTGTAAGAGACTCTGAGAGGAACCTAGTTCTAAAGTATTATATTGGTATACAAAGGTAGATCCAAAAAAATATGGATTTCTTGGGCATCACCTCAATGGGAGCAACTCGCCAATATTTTGTCAAAACTAAGCATAAATTAAAGTAGAGGAATAAGCGAGAGTTCCAGTATGAAAATTCACTACAATAGTAGCCTAGAAAAGGAAATCCAAACTCACAAAACAAGGGACAAAGCAAGGAAATCCAACCTTAATACAACCAGCCCAAATCACAAAGAAAGAAGGGTAACAAGAAATATAAAAAGGACACTAGAAAGTGGTGTGAGTTCCACAAAAGCCCCTAGCACAAAACTGATGAATGTTGCTCGAAACAATCATTGTTGGTAGAGATTAATGGAAAGGAGACAAACTCTAACTCTAGTTATTACTCAAAATTGGATGAAGGAAAGTGGGTCATTGATGCAAAACCTAGTGCTACCATCACAACCATAAAGTTCCAAGCAAAAGAGCCAAAGGAGCTTGAAGATGGGGGAGCACCTCTTCCATTCACAGAAGTGGGTCAAGAGGACCCCGCTACATTTCATTGTTGACAATGAAAACCAGAAGAACCTGATACCAACCAAGGTTATCAAGAGATTGGAGCTACCAATAATGCCATATTCCAACCATACACCATTGGATGGTTGAACCATAGACAAGACAATTGTTTTAGCTAACAATGCTACTTGTCCTACAAAATCAAGCCCTTGAAAGACGAGCTATTGTGTGATATTTCTCCACTCGAAGTTTGTGATGCTATTTTAAGACATATTATATGTGATAATGTCATGTTGTTTATGAGTCTTGTCCCTATAGTGTCATTGTCATTGTTACTCTAGGAGGTCAACTCTACAGGGTACCCGGTAGTTCCAACTATTAGAATTTCACTGATCTCAATAAAACAATGTTGAATGGTAATATCCTAGACTGCAAATTTTGTCCTCTTCATGGTTCAATAAGAAGGTGAAAGGAATTTCATTTTTACCACCATAGCCTTAGCACATGGCATCTCTACACAATAAAATTAGGTGGACAAGATTGTATAAATATACAAAGATACCTTCGCTCCACTTGTGGGGATGCCTTTACACTGTTGGGTAAAACACTTAAATGACTTGATACCTAGTGACTCTGTGCTCCTTTATGTAATGGCCCAATATATAGATGTTCTCTCTTGGATAATGAGGAAATAAAACATCACATTCCTAAGGACATCCAAAATACCCACATTCAACCGAGATGCTCAGCTTGTGGGAGTCTAATTGTGTTGGTTAAGAAGAAGGATGGGACATAGAGACTCTATGTTAATTTTATAGCCCTAAAAAAATAAAAAAATCAAGAACAAATATTTGATCTCCCATATTGATGATATTCTTGATTGGATTATGGATGACAAGTATTCGTTAAGATTGATATGAAGTTAGGTTACCACCAAGCTCTAATTAAAAAGACCAATGTATGGAAAAAAACTTCAAATATAAAGAAAGCATTTTTGAGTGGTTGGTTATTCCCTTTGGCTTAAATAATGCTCTAACAACATTTATGAGGATGATGGATGATATCATGCGGACATTCATTAACTATTTTGTGGTTGTATATTTAGATGACATCATCATTTTGGACAGAACTTGGGTCAAACATTTGCAACACATTTAATAGAGCCTAAGCACCCTACAACAACAAAAGTTATCTTCCAATGTGGAGAAATGCTTATATGGAATGTAGAGAATTCAATATTTGGGATACATAGTGGGTTGAATGTGGACCCAACCAAGATCCAAGTCATTTAGGATTGGTTGGCCTTGATGACCCTAATAGGGATCCACAACTTCTTGGGAATTCTAGCTTCTATCGAAGGTTCATGTTGAGGTTATCCCATATCACTTGGCCCTTAATTCAAGTGACCAAGGCTAGAGAAAAATGAAAAATTGTGTGTTATTAGTCACAATAGAAAGCATTGAAGGATCTGAAGCATTGCATTTGCTCTGCACTATTCTCATCCTACCAAACTTGCAACAACCATTTGAGAGTGATATAAAGGCCCTTAACTATGTTATCAATGCAATCCTCACTCAATAAGGACATATAGTGGCCTATCATAAGGAAACACTCTCTGATATTGTTCAAAGATATCATGCCTATGACATGGATATGTACTACATGTTACATGCATGTCGATAGTGGAAGCAGTCTATTATGGGGAAGGGGACAACCATCCACACTAATCTAGGCCTTTGCAATTCATGTAGACACAAGGAAATTTACATAATGACACCCATAAAAATGGTCCACATACTTGCAACAACTCCACTTGAACATTGAATACATGAAGGGTAGTAATAATCATGTTTTAAACTACCTTAATCAACCCTAAATTGCGGTTATAGCCATATTTCTTAACTTTTGTGGGCATGAGACCCTTGGGTGGCCACAATTATACAGTAACAACTTTGACTTTATTGCCACATACCAGACATTGATCACAAGAAAAAAAGCTTCATACTTCCACCTCCAGGATACACTTTTGTGCTACTTGGGCCACCTTTGTGTTCCTTCAAGTGAGTATGACAAGATGATTTAGGAGTTACATTACAATTGGATGGTAGGGCACTTTGTTGTGGAGAAGTTAATAAAAATACAAAGTATTTCTACTAGCTAAAGCTTCAATAAGATGTCCACTGGTATATCAAAAAATGCACTACTCGTGCCATTGTCAAACCAACCATTAAGAAGCAAGGGTTGTACACTCATCTTTCTACCCCTATCCATCTTAACTTTGGATCTACCAAGTGCCAAGAGGGAACCAATCTCTTTTCACTCTAAAAGGTTTGCATCTCAAAATATTTGGTCCTTCTCAATGCTTGGTAGATCTAGAGGTAAGGTGGATTTAGGTTGGTAATAATTAATTGTAATTTAATTATATTTAGGTAGGTAGTAATATAAATTAGATAGATAGGTGTTTATTTTGAAATATTATTTATAATATAACATTATAATATAAATTGAGAGTTATTTTTTATTTTATTTTAAGTATAATATTGGATATTCCATATGATGAACATATTTATTTTGTAGATGCTATAAACATCCATGTAACTTTGTCAAAATTGAACCTAGGTGGAGAGGATTCAATTCCTACCTCCCAAACAACCAAGATACACCCAATTAACACACACACACAAACACACACATGAGTTATATTTTGAACAAAATTATATATTAAAAAAAATAATTAAATACATATATATTCATATTATTACCCTTAAAATAAGTAAAAATTAAAAGTTAAGATTAAAATATAAATGAGAATTATATTTCCATTTATTAAAATGTAAATGAGAGTTATATTTAAATATACTTTTTTTTTTTATATATGATGGGAAAACCTATTATAACTCAGTTGGAAAATCAGTAGTGAGCACAAGTCATCACTAGTTGTTATCCGCAAATGTACATTGACTCATCATTGTTATTCAAACAAAACCACACCACCTAGAATAATTTACTCTTGTGCCACATGCCTATGGGTTTTGGGCTATTAACTTATTTCCTTACATCTGAAGAAGACAAGCTTTTAGGGAAGCAAAAACATTTTTAAGGCATACTCCAAGCTCATATATAAATATATAATATTTGCTATAAAAATATAAATTAAAGGTTATATATATAATATTAACTATGTAATTAAGTACAAATTTAGAATGTGATTTACAATAAAAAAATATAAATTATAATATTGTAAATCTATTATATAAAAGAGTAGATTTTGATTTATGAAATATAAATGATAGTTATATTTAAAAATAAAATTAAGTTATTAATATAGATAATAAATAATTTATTTATGGTTTAATAAAATATTTTTATGTTATTAATATATTTTTGTCTTAAATATTAAGTGTCAATTAAACATAGAATGAATTAGACATCATGCAATATCAATAATATTAATTTTATAATTCCATATTAAGTAGTGAATGAATTACATATTTTATCATACTAAAAAGTAATTTTTCTTTTTCTTTTTACTTTCAATTACTTTACCTCTCTATATAAAGTTGATTTAAACTTAAATTTCAAATTGAAGATTTTATTTATGGTTGACATTGATTTTTTTTGTTATTAATATTTTTTTTATTTTTTAATGTAAGTATTATTTTATTATTTTAAGTGTAAATGTCATGTAACAACATCTGCCTAGAAGACTCGAAGCAACAAGAATAATTAAATAATAAATAAAATTAATACAAAAATATCAATATAAAAATTATAATTTACTATAAAACCATTTGGATAAAATTCATAATAAATGATATTTCATGTAACCTCATTTTTTAAATACATTGTTTGTTTTAGCATTGGTAAGTATATTTATCCATTTTGTTTGAAATCTCCTGTCCCTTTTATTTCTAACATTCATTTTTTAAATAACCAACATAGATCCATCTTAATTCCATATCTACCAATTGTCTAGAGGGATCAAATATCTCAAGATGCAAACTTCATTTTGAGTGAAAACATTGAGGAAATGTTTGCACCTCAAGAGATTTCGTCCTCTCATCGCATGGTAGATCCTTAGTTAAGATGGATCTATGATATTTCTTAATAATATAATTTATATTATACAAATTTCACATCTCTATATATAAAAGTATTCTCGTTTTTTATGTCAATCAAATTGCTTTCATTAATTCGTAAAACAATTACATATGATTTTCCATGGACTCCCTTCTCTCCCAGCATCACTCCTAGATTTGTTGGCCATGAGAGATAGAAAAAAACTAGAAACAAAATGTCAAAAACTACAACACGTCGTGGCCCAGATACACCTAAACACCAAAATACATGGAGAATACATACTTGACCAATTTTCATTAAAAATTACAGGGTTAAGTCAGGGCCTGCGCAGTTTGACAAGGATCATGAGGACTTGGCCCCTTATGGGCACGAAACTCCAAATGATCCATTCAACCTTCAATCCAATCAATTCTCTTAGTGATGTGTCATTAGCTTCTACAGATTGAGTTGAATTTGTCCAACATAACCCGTTGGTTATGCTGAAGATCATTCATGAAGGCGATAAAATCATTTCTATCATCATGTCGTTGTTGTTGCATTTCATCCAAGCTCGCAGTGAAGCCATGAATCTGACTACAAATAGACTCCGGCGAGGGTGGCTCATGCATAAGGTTAGGAGTTGGGACATTTTCATGAGCCATCTCACCATGCAAGATCACCTCTAGACCCCCTTCTTCGCCCATGCCCTCCCTTCTTTCTCATCCTGCCCCTTCTCCACAGGGAGCCCCCCAATTTTTGACATGCCCTCATTGCCTATACATGACTCCTACAACGACCCTTCATCACAATTCATACCAACTCCTCCCATCGAAAGCATGGCCCGCTAAAGCTAGAACCCCACTGAGAGGAAGCAGATAATTCCTTCGACAAATCAAATATACCTAAAACCTTTCTAGAGAAGGCTCTACCCAAATCCAACTACTCTGCTCCACTGAATTACTCCATATGAGTGTCACCAAAATCAAACAAAAGCTAAAAAAATTAGATTCCCCTCCAAAAAACATGTCACTTCTAAAAGAAATAGCCTGCACAAACACGAAACACTCCCTACTAGGAATAGAACACCATAAAATGAAAGTAACAACATGACCACTTACTCAAACCATGGGAACAAACAAACATGACCATAACATTGGTACCACAAAGCCGAGTTGCATCCATTGTCTCCACACAACATCCGACCACCCTTCCACACTAGGGTCCCAAATATGAACACTCCTTCGCGTACCCATGGCCTACCCACCTTCCCTCCCCTTGGCATAAACAACTATGCATATAGTGCACTAGAGAGCGGGAATACATCGGTAAGATTCTTGTCCATACTATTCTGCAAACTCACCACCTTCAACTCCCATTACTTGCCAAAACAACTACCAAGTGAATTGCTCTACTTCCAATTTATCGCTCATCAGCTTTTTGAAGGGTCCACGTGCCTAGCTACCCGAGTCCCACTTGTCCTCAAACCTCATCATTACGCGTCAGGGTATTTCTTGGAGAGCGTACCCCCCTCCCCTCTTATGCCTTTGAAATTTAATACTTCTTGAGCATACACCCCCACGAGGGTATAAACATATTCCCATTTTAATTTTATTAAATCCTTGATTTAATCTTTATTGAATATCCACTAACTATTTTTAGTTCTAGTAGGGATAGAGAGTTTAAATATACCTCAAAAGTAATTATAACATTTTTTCTTTTAAATTTAATTGAAAATGTTATAAAATTAAATAAAAATAAATTATTTATAAAATATTTAGATTGTGAAATGAGTTATGGTTTTGGGTGGCCTGTGGTATTGATAAATCATGGCATTGGCCTGTGGTATTGTAACAAATCTTATTTTACAAGTTAATAATATCAATGGTAAAATGGGGTGAATATCTATGGTTTAGAACCTTGTTATATTGTAATTTTATTGTAAGCATTACATTTTTATGTGCTTAGTAATTGAATTTAAACATGGTTAAGGAATCATTATTTTAGTTTGTATGGTAAAAAGTAAATGGATCTTAATTGCATAGGGTCTCTCCAACCTAGTATGGAAGAGATGTTGTAATGTCTTGTTATATTATGTTATCTAAAAATTTTGACTCTGTCAAATTACATAAAAATCATTTAAGATAAATTTAAAATTAAAATAAAATGGTAAATGTAACACATTTCCACAACTAAACATAACAATAAATTTGTTTTTATTAATACCCTTGATGAAGTTACAAGGTATGCTGATAATGGTGGTAAATGACAGAGTACAGTCATACCTGCGAGATTTAAAGCCCTTCCTCGCTGGCATACTTGTGGCGCTATTTCACCATGCCGATGGAGGGAACTCCGAGGTCCTCCCACTGGCACCAGTGCTATGAGATTACTATTGAAGGGATGGGTTAGGTGGGACTTAACTTCGGTATGTGTCCTGCTCTACACTGTTTGATGGTGTGAGATCCACGACCCTCACAATTCGGGGTTCAATCGACGGATTAATGCATTGAACAGGCAGGGTTTGGGTCATTTGCTAATGTTTCAATTCAGCTCTTTAGCTCTACAACAGAGGGTGCGACAAAAGGTGAACAGGCAGTGACATGGTCCATTTCTCCACCATGTTTGTGTCCTCAAACCTACAGGCATGCTTCAAATGACAAAGGATTTAACCCATCCTAACTATTTAATCCGGGAGCTTTCTATTTTAAGATTCTCTATTATTAATCACTATGCATCCCTGTAAAAGACTTCATAAGCAGTTGTTGAGATTCATTGCTACCCTCTTGCACAGGTGAAGCCGCCAAGGAATGGACTCTGAGTTCCGGAGGAATTGGAAAACCCCAACTCAGGTAATTTCTCTCGTTTACTGCAAGAATTTGTACTATTAGCAAAGTTTTAATTTGATTCAGGTTCTCATTCTATGCATCCTTTGTTTGTAGGTATGTCTATCGACAATTCGAAACTCTGCATCCAACATGGGGTTTTTCGAGACAGGTTGCGCTCGCTCTTAAACTTGTTGTCTACATTTCCAGGTGGGTTTCTACTCAGGTCTTTCCTGGTGCTTTTTGTGTTCTGGAGACAGGTTTTCATTGTCAGAAGGACTATATGAAATTTTGATTAATGTGAACTCTTAATCCTTGCTAGCAGATGCTACTACTATTAATAAATGTAATTTATCATTTTTGAGGATGGTGGCCTTTGGGGAAAATGCCACCAGAGGCACAACAACATTGATTTGTTTTTCCATGAAGGGTTACTGAGTGAAGCTACCTGTACACTTCTTTGTATAAGGGTTTATATATATATATATATATATATAGCGGTGATAATTCTACTTCATATATTTGGAATCTTAGTTTAATAATTTGGCGATGTAAGCTGCAGACTGGATTCATCGTTTATGCTTTGAATGGGTCGATTGTATTAGTATTAACTTTTGGTTGTTAGTGCTTGATCCTTATCTCTAAATATAGATCATATCAACCCTACTCTGTTATGGTACAAGTTAGCAAACTCAAAGGGTTAGGGTTTAACATGTCCTGGGTACTTGGCTCACGATGAGTTCTCTCCAGAACTCGACCAAGAGCCTTCAAACCCTAGCACGTCAACTGTTTGCAATCCAATATAATTGAATGGTTATGTTGTTTTGTAAATTTTTTTTATTTTATAATTAGATAGAAAGGTACTGATGCAATTTTGGAAACTGATAGCTTATATATATTTATATACGATTTCCCAAAGAATTGCTTAAATTCCAGTTAGGCAATTAAATACAGAAAGGGAAAAGAAAAGGATATTGATTCTTCTTATACAGATCATTCGTTACTAATGCTTAGAATTACTACTATAATTAATTATTGTTATGCAAGTAAATATAGTCATTATTTCTTTTATGCTCTGATTGCATGTAGAACTCTGATAACATTAAGATGTATTTAGTGACAATATTTCCTAATCTTATCAGTGACATAATCTCATCAATAATATTAAATAGCATGTTAACTTGCTCTTTATGTAAAAGTAAACCATCTATATTTTTCCTATTAACGATTATTGAACGCAATAACACTACTTATCTATTTTTTCTGTGTTGATTGTGATTCATGCACGTAATTTCTTTATTTGGAAGGTCTCTCCACCCAGCCTCGGATCTGACAGTTACGTCCAGAATCCCCCTCCGAACTCTACCAACTCCTGATAGTGATAGATAGTCTGGTACCTTGGATGTCAAGACTATGTCCAACCTCAAGTCTCGTACCCCACAGCTGTTATCACAGTTTCTTTCCCATTGGCTAAATCACCCATCTCTAGGAAGAATAATCATAGTATAGTTCTTTTCCTCTTTTTTCGAACCCCTTCAGGGTTCTGTCCTTTTTCCTTTTGAAGGAAAAGATGAGGGAATTGTTTGTAACTGTTTTCAGAATTTAATTTAACTGATCCTCCAGTTCTTTTACAAACTGATCAAAATCTTTTAATTAATAATTAACAACATATGTTCTGGCTTTTCACCCTAATTGTTTTAATAATCCAAATTAAACAAAATAAAATTAACAGTGATAAAAAAAAAAATTGGTAAAAGAAAATGTTGGAGCATCATTGGGTGTTACAGCTCCCTCCACTTAAGAGGAACACCATCCATGGTGTTATTTTTTTTAAGTAAACAATGTAGGATAGGCTTTCTGCATAGCTTCCTCTCCTTCCCAAGTAGCCTCATCTGCGCCAAAGTGCTTCCACTGCACTTTAACTTGGGTGATGGCTTGCTTCTACAAGGTGGTTTCTCTCCGATTGAGCATACGAAGAGGCTCTACCAGAAATTCTCCCTCGGTTTCTACCTGCACATTCATAATTTGCCATCAGAAAATTCCTACAAAACAACAATTCATAATTTATTGACCACATTCTTTCATTACATGTATCCTTTCCCAGTTAATAATATGTCGAGAGTCATACACATATTATTTTAATAAATATACATTAAAAACATTGTGGACTCGGATGTGGCCCAAAAGCACTAGCTTGTATGCTACAGGCCCAATCCGCTCCAAGATCTGAAATGGTCCACAGTACTGGGGTGCCAACTTAGCATAACCTTTCCATTGTAAGGTGCTTTTACAAGGTTTAACTTTCAAGTATATACATGATCCCCCAACTGGAATTCTTTATGAGTCCTTTTCTTATCTGCATAAACCCTTTTCCTATCCTAAGCAACTTTTAAGTTCTGGCAAACCTTCTTAACAGTGGCGTCCTTTTCAACTAACATATCAGGATCCAATGCTAACTTATTAACTGGACTATTCCAGTATGTGGGTACCTGACACTTTCTTCCATACATTACTTTGAAAGGGCTCATATCCAATGATTCGTGATGTCCATTATTGTAGGTGAATTCTACCAAGTGGAGTTAGTCCTCCCACTTATGCGGTTGTTACATTACAAACATTCTCAACATGTCTTCCAAGGCTTGATTCACTCGCTATGTCTGGTTGTCCGTCTGTGGATGATAGTTAGTACTGAATTGAATCTGAGTACCCAACCCAACAAAGATGGTTTTCCAAAATGCGAACGTAAATTTTACATCCCTGTCGGGGATTACCACTCGGGGTATTCTGTGTAGTCAGAAGATTTCCCTCATAAATATGTCTGCGATCTCCATTGTTTTACAGGTGGATTTTATGGGTATGAAATAAGTGGTCTTTCTCAGCGTGTCTACCACAACCATGATTGAGTCATGTTGCTTCTTAGTATGAGGTAACCCAATGATAAAGTCTAAGATGATCATCTCCCATTTCCATTCAGGAATGGGTAATGGTTGCAACAGATTGGCAGGATGTTGATATTCCGCCTTTAACAATTGGCACTCTAAGAATTTGGATAGATATTCAACCACATATTTTCTTAAACCTGGATAGAAATAACTTTTCCTGATGGCAGAAAACTGTTTCTGGTATCCTAGGTGAGCGGCGTAAGGCTTTCTATGAAACTTGTCCAATAACAACTGCTTGACAGAATTCTGGTTAGGAATATAAATTCTATTTCTGAATGTTAACATTTTGTCGAGAGTAATCCCATAATTAGACTATTCCCCTTTTGCCTGAGCTTCTGAAGCTTGCTTCCAAAGGAATGCATACTCTGGGTCTTTGAGGGATGCTTCTCGAATGACCTCCGGCAGGTTAGATTGTGCTTGATTGTATTGCACTTCATAAATGCAATGTACTTTTCTGCTTCATGCGTCTACTACCCGATTTGCTTTCCCCTTGAGGTGTTTCATGTCAAAGTTGAATTCGCTCAAGAATGCAGTCCATTTGGCCTGCCAAGCATTTAAATTAGATTGGTTAATGAAGTTTGTAAGACTGCTATTATCGGTTAATAAAAAAAATTTCTTTTCCAAGAGGTAGTGTCGCCACATTTTTAATGCGTGCACTACTGTGGTCAACTCTAGATCGTAAGCAGAGTATCGCTCCTCATAATCCTTTAGTTTGCATGACTTGTAGGCTATGACATTCCCTTCTTGTGTTAATACACTACCGACACCCTCCTTACTCACATTTGTATATACCACAAATGATTTTTCCAGATCTGCTACTTTTAGCATTGGTGCGATAGTAAGTAATTTCTTTAACTGTTCAAAACTCTGCTAAAATTCTGTTATCCAGTGGAAGGCACACCCATTTTTCTATAGTACGGTCATAGGAAAAGCTATTTTTGAAAAGCCTTTAATGAATTGGCGTTAATAACCCACCAGGCCCAAAAAGGATCTAATGTCTACAACACTTTTCAGAGTGGTCCATTCCATAACATTTTTGATCTTTTCTAGATCCACGCTATTCCCTATGCTAATATAACATGGCCTAGTTATTGAATTTGACTTTTGTAAAAATCGAACTTACTCTACTTTGCGTACAACTGATTGTCTTGCAAAATCTACAATACTGTTCTCAAGTGTTGCTCATGCTCCTCCTAATTTTTTGAATAGATTAGTACATCATCAATAAAAATTAGTACAAATTTATCTAGAAATGGTTGAAAAATGCCATGCATCAGGCTCATGAAAGTGATCGGAGCATTGGTAATTCTAAAAGGTAGTACCACGAACTCATAATGGTCGTAACGAGTTCGAAATGTTGTTTTGTAGATGTCTTCATCCTTTATTCTAATCTGGTGGTAGCCGAATCTTAAGTCAATTTTGAGAATATGCTGGCCCCCTGCACTTGATCAAATAAATCGTCAATTTGGGGTAAAGGGTACTTATTTTTTATGGTCAACTTATTTAGTTGTTGATAAGCAATGCATAGTCTCAAGGTTTCATCCTTATTTCGCATAAAAAGCACAAGGGCTCCCCAAGGAGACACACTAGGACGAATGTATCTTTTATCCAAAAGTTCTTGAAGATGCATTTTAAGTTCTGTTAATTCAGGAATGCTCATGTGGTAAGGAGTTTTCAAAACAGGAGCTGCCCCAGGCACTAATTCAATGGTAAAATCAATATCACATCTAGGGGGCAATCCAGGGATGGATTCAGGAAACACATCCACGAAATCTTGAATTACAGGAATATTCTCTAAAGAAATCATCTTGTTTCTATCATTGGTTTACCCTAATTGGACAACATAAATCTGGAAACTCTTCCTGATGCATCTTCCGAGCTGGTTGGATGTAATAGGACATAATTTAATGTTTTTCTTGATTCCTTGAATTTCCTTTCTTTGCCCTGACTCGGTGAGATAGCTTACAGATTTTTCTTTACAATCCACTAGGGACCAGCGACCTTCCAACCAGTCCATCCCTATTAATACATCATATGAACCCAAGGGAAGGATGTTCATATCAACATGGATGGGTTGTCCTGAAACTATTATATGGCAATTTTCTTTTTTTGCAGACACCCTCCTTTTTGTTCTAGCGGCTGGCTGAACTAGCCAAGACTTCTTAAATTTACTTCTTTGCAGCTGACAATTTCTCTACCACTTTAGGACTAATGTAGGCTAGCGCCTGGATCAAATAAAATAGAAACATGTTGATCAGAAATCATACCTTCGCATTTGATCATGGTGGGTTGATATTCTGCTTGATGATCGTCCAAGGCAACTTTAATTTTGGGCATGCTCCTTGCTATATCTCCCACTGTGGAGGCTTCTTGCATATTTGAAGGTTGTTCAATTCGAGCTTTGTGTCGGCAATTCTTGTAGTAATGTGATTCCCCACATCCCCAACATTGCAATGGTGGTTTTTGCGGTTGGTCAATAACAGGTTTACTAATCCCCTCTGGTTGTCTATTCTCGTTATATGTCGGGGCTTTGGGCAGGTTCCTTGCAGATTTCCCAAAAGTTCTTTGTTGATTATTTCTTCCATTTATGACTTTCGATTGCCTGTTTGGTGGTAAGATCTTCATTTTCCTGTCAATGGCTCCTTTGGGACCCTCATTCTTTTGTTTCATTTGCTGATAACATATATGAGATTTTCACACTACATCATCCATTGTTCTAGGATAATCAAATTCTAACTTTTCCTACATAAAGTTAGGTAAACTGCTAATAAACCGCTGACTTTTAGCTTCTTCCTCTTTCATGTACGGAACATGTCGCAACAGGTAAGTAAACTATTTCACATACTCATCAATGGTCAAGGCTCCCACCCTTAACTCATGGAACTCCTTTGCTTTTTCATCATAGTAACATCCAGTTAGATATGTGTCTTTAAAATGTTTCTGGAATTCTTGCCATGTCACTTGTTCCTCATCGATTTCCTCACAGTTTTAATCTCTTCCCACCAGAGGGTGGCCTTTCCCCATAATTGGTAGACTACCAGTCGTTCTTTAAGTTTGTCAGTATATTCATAGATCTAAAAATATTTACCCATGTCAATCATCCAGGCTTCCACTACCTCTTCAAAGTCTCCTTCAAACAACAACGATTTTATTTTATTGAACTCGCCTTGTAATTCTATTTTCTGTCTTTTTGTATTTCTTTGGTTGGAAATGTTATCTGAACACCCCTCTTCCTCCTCCTTATGGCCCTCTGTTGACTCCACATTATCTTCACCATTATGAGCGGTTGGGGTCTTCTCCCTATTCTCTGTACTGGGGTCTGGTCCCGCTGATTCTGTCGGTCAAATAGGGTTTTAAGGATCTTTTCTTGTTCCTGCCTTAGCCATTCGTTATCCATCCTCAAGTTCATGATCTCTGCCTGTAATTGTTGCAGTGTTTCAAGCAGGGATGCGTTGGCTTGTCATGATTCTTCTCCCAGCTATATGCATAGATCTAGGTTGACCTCCACATAAGGCACTTCCCACTGGTTCGATAATCTGGGGCTCCTCTTCATTTTTATTCCTTGGTGCTGACCTCTGTCTCTATGTTCATATTCACCCATACTTAGTTTATGTTCTTTTTGCATCAATATTCATACATCATAACTTAATTGATTGTGTTAAACTATCCCAGAAGTCTCAGTGTGTGAGCCTAGGCTCTAATACCATTTGTAACACATTTCTGCAACTAAATATAACAATAAAAAAAAATATTAATACCCTTGATGAAGTTACCAAGGTATGCTAACGATGGTGGTAAATGACTGAGTACAGCCATAATTGTGAGAGTTAAAGCCCTTCCTTGCTAGCATACTCGTGGTGGCGTTTCACCATGCTGATGGAGGGAACTCTGAGGTCCTCCCGCTAGCGCCATTGCTATGCCATTAATGTTTAAGGGATGGGTTAGCTAGGACTTAACTCCCGCATGTGTCCTTCTCTACACCATTCGATGGTGTGACATCATTGGCCCTCGCAAGTCGGGGTTCAATCGACAGATTAATGCATCAAACAAGCAAGGTTTGGGTCATTTCGTAATGTTTCAGCTCGACTCTTTAGCTCTACAACAGAGGGTGCGACAAAAGGTGAACGGGTGGCGACATGGTCCATTTCTCTACCGTGTCTATGTCCTCAAACCTACAGGTATGCTTCGAATCACGAAGGCTTTAACCCATCCTAACTGTTTAATCTAGAGCTTTCCATTTTAAGGTTCTTTATTATTAATCATTGTGTATCCCTGTAAAAGACTTGGTAAGACGCTATTGACATTCATTGCTTCCTTTGTGCACAGGTGAAGCCGCCAAGGAATGGACTCAGAGTTCCAGAGGAATTGGCAAACCCCAACTCAGGTAATTTCTCTCGTTTACTGCAAGGATTTGTACTATTAGCCAAGTTTTCATTCGATTCAGATTCTCATTCTATGTATCCTCTCTTTGTAGGTACGTCTATCGACAGTTGAAAACTTGCGTCCGACATGGGGTTTTCGAAAGTAGATTGCACTCTTACTTAAACTTGTTGTCTTCATTTCCAGGTGGATTTCTACTCAGGTCTTTCCTGGCACTTTTTTTTGTTCTGGAGACAAGTTTTCATTGTCGAAAGGACTATATGAAATTTTGATCAATGTGAACTCTTAAGCCTTGCGGCCAGATGTTTCTGCTATTAATAAATGTAATTTATCATTTTTGAGGATGATGGCCTTTGGGGAAAATTCCACTAGAGGCACGATAGTGTTGATTTGTTTTTCCATGAAGGATTTCTATGTGAAGCTACCTTTGCACTTCTTTGTATAAGGGTTTATAATTAAATATATATATAAAGTTGTGATAATTATGCTTCATATATTTGTTAGAATCTTAGTTCAATAATTTGGCAGTGTAAGCCGCAGACTGGATTCATCGTTTATGATTTGAATGGGTCGATTTTATTAGTATTAACTTATGGTTATCAATTCTTTATCCTTATCTCTAAATATAGATCATATCATCCCTGCTTTGTTATGGTACGAGTTAACCAACTCAGAGGGTTAGGGTTTAACATGTCCTGGGTACTTGGCTCACAGTGAGTTCTCTCCAGAACTCAACCGAGAGCCTTCAAACCCTAGCGTGTCCACTGTTTGCAATCCAATACAATTGAATGGTTTTGTCGTTCTGTATATGTTTTTCTATTATAATTAGATAGAAAGGTATCGATGCAATTCTGGAAACTGATAGTTTATATATATTTATGTGCGATTTCCCAAAGAACTATTTAAATTCCAGTTAGGAAATTAAATACAGAAAGGGAAAAGAAAATGATATTGATTCTTTTGATACAAATCATTCGTTACTAATGCTTAAAATAACTACTATAATTAATTGTTATTATGCAAGTAAATACAATCATTATTTCTTTTATGTTGATTGCATGTAGAAGCCTGATAGAATTGAGATGTATCTAATGACAATATATCTTAATCTTATGAGTGACAAAATCTCACTAATAATATTACCTAGCATGTTAACTTGCTCTTTATGTAAAAGTTGACCATCTATCTTTTTCCTATTAACAATTATTGAACACAGTAACACTACTTATCTATTTTTTCTGCTTTGATTGTGATTCATGCACATAATTCCTTTGTTTGGAAGGTCTCTCCACCCAGGATCAGATTTGGCAATTACGTCCAGAATCCCCCTCCAAGCTCTTCCAACTCCTGACAGTGATAGATAGTGTGGTGCCTTGGCATGTAATTCTTTTGTTTGGAAGGTCTCTCCACCCAAGATCAGATCTGCCAATTACGTCTAGAATCCCCCTCTAAGCTCTTCCAACTCCTGACAGTGATAGGCAGTGTGGTGCCTTGGGCGTTAGGACTATGTCCAACCTCAAGTCTCGTACCCTACAACTGTTATCACAGTTTCTTTTCGACTCTCTAAATTGCCCAACTATAGGAAGAATAATCACAATATAGTTCTTTTCCTCTTTTAATATAGTTCTTTTCCTCTTTTTTCCAACCCCATCAGGGTTCTGTCCTTTTTCCTTTTGAAGGAAAAGATGAGGGAACTGTTTGTAACTATTTTCAGAAGTTAATTTGATAGCTCTTTTACAAACTAATCAAAACCTTTTAATTAGTAATTAACAACATCTATTCTAGCTTTTCATCCTAATTGTTTTAACAATCCAAACTAAACAAAATAAAATTAACAGTGGTAAATAAAACTTGGTAAAAGCAAATGTTGGTGCATCATTGGGTGTTACAATAAAATAGTCATGAAAAGTAAGGAAATTTATCCATCTTAAATGGGAGAGGGATCAAATATCTTTTTAATTATAATTATAATTTTTTTAATGTAGTATGACAAAGTAAAAATGTATTAATTAATAATGATAATTTTTTTTTTTGTAATTTGTCGAGTCAAAATGTTTACGTAACATAACAAGACATGACAACATC
>APFE030771085.1:29724-62870 GCA_000404065.3 Pinus taeda
CTATTTAAAAACATAAAATTTCAATAAATTTTACTTTTATTCAAAGAAACAAATTTGATTTTAAATATAGACTCTAATTAAAGCATTAGGACAATATTGGAGGCCTTGGAAGGACACGTTTAATAATAGAGATGAGCCGTGTGTTTAAAAACCCTTATATTAAACTATAATTTTAGAGTCATCTATGAAGAATTCAACCAACCACATTTTTCAAGTAAAAAACACTATAACCTATATGTGTATTAAGTTTATAAAAACCCTTATATTAATTGTAAATTTAGGGTCAAGGTTTTAATCCACGAACGGTGTTTAAGATTCACCTAAAAAAACATCATTATTTTTCCCATGATTTGGACAACCCATAGTTTTTTCCATGATATTTGCTTTAATTTAGAATATTTAATAATTATAATTATAAAGTATTTAATCAAAAAGTTAAATAAATTAAGCTGTAGAATTCCAAATTTTCACAACCCAATCAAAGTTTGACAGTGCATGGTTTTCCCATAGTATTCTTCTTTCATGCAACCTATTTAAAGACATAAAATTTCAATAAAATTTACTTTTATTCAAAGAAACAAATTTGATTTTAAATATCGACTCTAATTAAAGCATTAGGACAAGTTTGGAGGCCTTCAAAGGACACGTTTAACAATAGAACTAGTAGATGAGCCGCTTCTGTGTGTTTAAAAACCCTTATATTAAATTATAATTTTAGAGCTATCTCTGAAGAATTCAACCAACCACATTTTTCAAGTAAAAAACACTATAACCTATATGTGTATTAAGTTTATAAAATCCTTCTATTAATTGTTAATTTAGGGTCAGGGTTCTAATCCACAAACCCCGTGTTTAAGGTTCATGTAAAAAAACACTATAACCTATATGTGTATTGAGTTTTTAAAACCCTTATATTAAATTATAGTTAAATGTCAATACAAACAGAGGCATAAACATATTATAACTAGGTCACTCTCATAAAGTTGTATAATCATATATTAAAGCTAAATTTCATAGACATTCTATTGTATTTTTGCAATAAAGATTTGAATACATTAAATTATTACAATGCAGTACATAGATGAGTTTAAGAGCTTAGTTATGAGTTAAAGTAGAAGATGGAGTATGCATTTTTCTGTAAAGTTTTTTAATTTAAATGATTTAAACAATTAGCTATATTTATAAACATAGACTTTATTTTATAGAATTAAGATTTTTAAAAAGTTACTTTTTTTAATAAACAATTATTTTAACACATTTTTTAATTTGGGAAAAGAGTCAATGCATATTGCTTTATTTTGGGAAAAATAGTCAATGCATATTGCTCTAGATGATAGTTATAACTACATTAGAAAATGAATTTGGATAAGATAGAGTGTATACAAAATTAATCAATGATGGGTGCTATTTTTGTATATAGATCTCATTCTTGGAGGATTTTTTGAATGGATCAAGAAATTCTTTATTTCTACTTTTTACCTTACTTTTAGAGTTCATCACCCTCTTCTAGTAAAGTATGGCATTGCTTGGGGTTGGTTGTAATATTAGGGAGTTCTTGAAAAATGGGTATTGTGTCCATATCCCCACCATTCATAACATTCCCCATCTTTACCTCATGGTCATGTTCATGGTTGAATTGTATATGTCCTGGTTGTAATATTAGGGAGTGCTTGAAAAATGGATATTGTGTCCATATCCCCACCATTCATAACATTCTACATCTTTCCCTCATGCTCTTGTTCATGGTTGAATTGTACATGTACCCCATCAAACGTTCACGATTTAGTAGTGCCATGAGAAGAAAGGGCTAGTCATCCCAAGGTTAATGCTAATGAAAAATAACATTAAAAGTAATTATAAAATATCAAAATGCAAAATAATAATAAAAAAAGGCCAATGAAAATTGAACAATGCCCCCACATATAAGGCCATCACCCTTAGACTTGTGCATTGAATGCATCTGCCAAAGGGAATAACGAAGTACCCCAGTGTTCCATGCAATGAACTGGATATGAGAAATGAAGTCAATAAACTCGACCATCAATATATATTTACATACAAGCATTATGCAATGAAAAGGTTCCCCAACTCAAATCTTGAGGAAAGGAAAAGAATGTTAAAAGGAAAAGTAAAGGGGTGGAAAGACATATTGTCAAGGAAAGGGTAACACAAAGCATCTGAGAAACCCTCTATAAATGCACTCATGGGGTCAATATTCATTGACCTTACTTGACAATGAAAGGCAACCAATGAAAATCTTTTTTTTTTTCGTTTTATCATTCTCATCTTACACTTCACATATCCGTTGATGAGATTTATGGGGTATATTTCCTTCCTTGTGTTGTGTTGCTTGTGATAAGGATAGGTGATGATTGTATAGTATCTAAACTAGTTAAATTGTATTAAACATTGAGATATTGTGAAGTTTCATGAGAATTATTGGTGTGATCTAGCATAATGACCATTGTATATGAAATGACCCACTTAATATGTTGTTTTGAAAGTGTTTTCCTTATATTTATAATGACAAGCCCACACAAATGATGATACACCGTGACGGAGATGACCTTGTTACCATGATGATGATCATTGCTCTCTTCTTCCATGATTCTTGAGGACATTCTCTTATTTTGGTGATGATTTGGACCATTATTGAGGATGTTATGATTCTTGATGACCTTGTAATCCTTGAAGAGGGCATGACACCCCAATGATTGCATTATACATTCTTGATGGATATTGAACCTTCTCTTAATGAGGATGGATGTGATGATGTTATCACATCCCTTTGGAGGGATCATGGCACCTTCTCCCTTGATGACGCCATGTCGTAGCTTAAGGGAATTGCACTTATGGTGGGCATTTTACTTGATGAGGATGTATGACTACTTTTGGAGCTAATGTAGCAAGATGAGGAGATGCTTGGCACCTTTGGGACTATGAGAGATGAATTTTAATGAGATATTGTACCCTTTCATTAAGACACCTGATTGTTGATGAGATATTGTAACCTTTCATGGAGAGACAAGACTTTTGGATCATTATATACCACTTTAGAGGATGGTGTATGCCCATCTCACTCACTCAATTAAACATGTGACTCTTGCAGGGAATTTATGATTTAGTGCCAAAATTTTAACCAAACAATTTGTGAATCTAGTACATAGATTCTAACCAAACAATTTGTGAATTTCTAATGTGAAATTAAAATTAGACAATAGCTGGAATTTATTAATTGAAATTGTAGAAGAATACCTGGAATCAATTGAAGGTATGTTGACTGTGGATATTCTCGCTACTGCAGTTACCAAACTGCCCTCTTACCTCCCAACTTATCTGGGGTCTACATGTACGGTCCCATGATCTAGAAGACAAATCTTCTAGCCCTCGTGCCCAAAATTCCAAGAACAATCAACCTCAATGTCTATCTATGGCTCTATTGGAAGTCTCTCTCTTGTCTCTCTGTGCACCCCCATCTTTGTGCATTGCCCTTCCCATTATACCTTCCATACCATAGTCTCCATATTTCCTCAAGTTTTTGGTCTCTTTTACCTTCTTGCATGTGGAGGTGCAGCTTGGTCATTCGTCTTCCCGCCATACTGAAGAGGTGGTCTCATTAAATTAAATCTAAACAAACTTTTATAATATCCTAATTCATATTTATAATGTTTTTAATTTTATTCTTATTTCAAGTTTATTAATTTTATATAATTTAATTCATTTATAATTTAATTAGTTTAATTATATTTTTAGTACCTTTATTTTATTTTATTATATTATTTTATATATATTGATTTAAAGGATATATATAGGTGTATAAGAGTGGTACACATATCAAGGTCCTACTTGATAAATTTATTATATTCTAGTGAATTAGGAATTTATTTCGATAATCGATTCATCAACTTAAACTTAGAGATTTTCCATATTAGCCAATATGTATACTAGTGCAATACATGTGATTCATGCATGTGTAGCTATAATATGCATGCCTCATATGCTTGCTAATATTCCAATGTTCCCTGTAATTTCATGGGTCATTACATATGATGGACATCTAGTATTTATAACATCTCTTAGTCATTGGTGAGGAATATTTGGGGGTTTAACTTGACCAACCCACCTTGTATCAAGGATTTATCACATTTTAAGGATTTTTACTACCTTTTACCCTTTTGTAGAGAATAACATTTGGTTTCCTCCTATTTATATAAGAATTGCTACCTCATTTGGATCACTGCACATTGCAGAGACTACTTTTCTATTGAGTTTCATCTCTTTTCTCTTATGTATTGTGGATGTTTGAGTAGAGTGGTCCCTTAAGGAAGACTTGTGATATAGACTACACTCTTTTCTTGGATGCATATCAATAAAGCTTGGATAAATGCATGATAATATAAGTAAGTGGACTTATTTTGACTTGGTTATGTTTATGGATTATGGAAATTAAGTATCAAGTAAGTGGGCGTAGTATTTTATTTTCATTCTCTCACTTCGACAAACCCTCCTTCCAAGTTTAAAGAACAAAGTGGGTTCCTTATGCTATTTCATCTTTGAATATTGAGACGCCTTAGGTTAAATTGCTAGGGATAGTGAGTGTAATTACCCTAGTCATATAAACCTAGACCTGCTGCAACTTCTTCAATTGTGTTGATCCTTGACTCCATATGCCCTAAGTAGAGAAGGCATTAGTCTTCTCCCTTGTGTCAATAATTAATTATTTAAATTCATTTTCTTTTATATTCAAGGTATCTTAGGGTTAAATAATGAAAAAATATTTCATTTCCATCATTCATTAACTTGGATGCCTCGGTCCTAGGATTAAAAAGTGTTTGAATATATTATGAAAGACACATTGTCAATTTTAATGCATTTTCTAGCCACATTCTAAGGTTGATGTCTAGGGTTTATAATTATGTTATATAATATTTTATAACATAGATGTGTTGTAATTTAATATCTATTTTACTCTTATAACCCCTCAATTTTTACTTTATTATCATAGGCCTTGCAGCTATTTATTATTATTGTTGCAAAGTGGTGTATTGCTAAAATTTGTTATTTTGCAAGTTGGTTTGCTAAAACATTGTGTAATTTCTTGACTATGTATGTTTTGGGACCTTTCTTGAGCTCATATTGGTTGACCTTAGCCATTAGAATAGCCATAGGACCCTTTGAATTCAAATCTAGAAATTACCTTCGAATCCACCATAAACTCTAATTATTTGATCCTCTTGATTATACATGATAGAAGCCTTGCAAGGCTCTTGAATTGGTTTGGATAGGCAATTATAACCCCAATATCTACAAGGGAAGCCTAATCCATCACTAAAATGAGGGCAGTAGTTGTTAAGGTGATAGTGGTGACTCTCGCATGTTACCTATTGTCTTAATCACCTAGTGAGGCTTTGCACTAAGGTGCAAGATTTTGTTGTAAATTACCAACAACAAATATCCAAGAATGTGATAATAATCACAATATGGAACCTCCTACCCTTTAAGTTGAAACACATACCAAAGGATAAGTTAGGCTTGCCCAACCAGAATATCCATCAAGTTATAAAATGTAATGAAGAGAAAAGGGTTCCATGAAGATGTGTCCCCCTAAGTCAGTCTAATGTTCCAAGAGTACCAACAACAAATCTCCATTAATGTGATGAAAATGACAAGATGAAACCTCATACACTATAAGTTGTAAGATTTCTAGGCTAGGCGAACCATGAACAACGTAATCATCCAAAAATGATATACCACAACACCAACCAGTAACCAATAACTATCAATAAAGTCATCAAGTGAAACCATAAACTCTTAACCACAAAGTTCCCTCAACAAAGGATATGCAACCATGAAGAGGGAGCCAGATAAAAAGCAATGAAGAGAAAGGGGCTCCATGAAGATGTGTCCCCTCAAGCCAATCTAAAACTTTAAGAGTGCCAACAACAAATCTCTATTAACGTGATGAAAATCACAAGATGGAACCTCATGCACTATAAGTTGCAGCACATACCAAATAGGTTGGGAACCCCTAATATACAAGCATAAAGATCGATTCTTCTTGGCAAGGGGTAGGATGCCTAGTGGAGGGGAATTTCCCCTACCAAGTCTTAGTTCAACGTTGGATTTAGCAGGCTCAACGTATTCAAGGCATTAAAGGTTCTTGTTAACCATCGTACTACATGACAGCCTATTAGCATATCCCAATTGTGCTCAGAAAACATTTCTTGACGACACAAGATTTAGTTTTCAGATGTCGTTGAGAGTTATTTTATCAATGAATACATTTTCCCTAGCATTGCCTTTATGGTATGGAGGACTACTTTCACAACAATTGGCATGTGATGTCAAAAGGAAAATGGTTAGTACAAAGTATGTGTTTGTACCCTTAAATACTAGTTCATATTGGTTGATTGATTTTGAGCACCAAAATTATTATGATGAGATTTAGCGATATGGTTTTATGTCAGTGAGAGGAACTAGTTTATACGTTGAGGATGCACAAATTGCATAGGAGACAATATCCATACTACATTGATATTATTGGACATGGGAGTGACACATTTATATGGTTTACATCATATTTGGATGAAGTGTTTGGCATTAATCACTATTATTACATGATTCAATTATGGTTTGCAAGTATATTACTATGGTTTTATACCATGGAGGACTTCTAGGATGGGCGTCCTAACCACTTTCCAATTTCATGATGACTAGATCACTTTAATAAGATGTTGATACTCCCCTCTAGCGAAGTGTTATCCTTGGTGTTCATATTGATGTTTCATTGCATTATTTTACTGATGGATTAACTTGTCATCACATTGTAGATCCAACAACCATGATGGATGAGGTTGTATACATTTGGATTGAGGAGCATGATTCATTATCTTCTTATTGATCTCACACATGTGGTCATATACTAGGAGGACATAATCCATTCATGGGTTATTTTATATAGTTCTTTTGGAGGATTATAAGAGGGTGCACCATGTGACAAAACATTACATTACTTGTTTGACCTATTGGCATAGCCCATTTTCTTGAGTTAAGTACATTGCAAGAGCCTTGGTCCACTTTCCTAGCATGCTTAAGAGGTTACATCACTTGAGCTCATACATATTGAGATTTTTACATGTGGAAACACCATTTTTATTTTATGCAATGTTAAACATATCCACTCAAATTACTTGTGTGATAATCTTTGTTTATGGATTCCTAGATTAGATGTAGGGCTTTTGCTTAGATATTGTTATTTTATTATTGGAGGTTTTGAGTTTGAAATGTTATAAAAGTGAGGTTGCTCCACTTGTAATGTTTGTTGAAGGTGTTGAAAAATGTAGCAAGAAAGTCTCAATTTAATTTTGCCTTCGTCAAATTGAGAAAATTCGAATTTCCACATCAAGAGACAACTTGGAGGCAGTTAACTTGTGTGATATGGCTCCTGTCACTCAGTTATCTCAGTAAATTCGAGTTAGAGGGCTTGGAGTTCAGTTAAGCATGTGTGATTGCTAATTTTTAGTAATCAAGGTCAGTTATTTCTAGTTGTATACAATTAAACGAGCTTTAACTATTGATAGAACTAGTGGAAGGTCATTTGTGCAGTGGGGCAGCAGTCTAACTTAGCGATCATCCAATTAACTAATCAATCAACCCAAAATATCTAGTGCATGCAAAGAGTTCGAGTTCCTTAGTTATGGTGGAGTTTCCAAGGCAATGTAACATTAGTTGTAGACTAGTCTTGAGTGTACAAGTGTTGCATGCAGTCAGGTGATCAACCTTGGGAATTATGCAACTAATTGGAGGAAAATTCCTGAATAATAGGGGCCTAATTCCTCAGAATTACGGGAGGAAATAGGGGCTCAATCAGAGACCGAAATTGAGTAAGTATAGGTCAGATATTATCATTGAGCAAAGAGATAGGCTATTCACTTCTAGGTTGAGCTCAAAGCGAAGTAGCAATTGTAATGCATTCTCTATTCATCTGATTAATGCAAGCAGACTTAAGGGGTTTTTGAGCAGTTGCTTTCCCCTAGAAAAATACTTTGCATGTGTTATTTCTTATTGCATGTGATGCAAGAACATCCGACACTCTTAATCAAATTTGGAATCAAAAGTCAATGTCAAAGCTTAGAATGGGGAGAACATGGACAACCATTGTAAATGGGGCAAATTCTGTTAAAACAAAGTTAATTTGATGCAATCGATAAGTCTCTAGAAGACTTAATTTAATGTAATTATTTGCCATGTAAGCATATAGAGAGGTTTAGGGATTTGATTGAGTGATTGTAGGAGGAAATCGTGGATCTTATATGATCCACGACTTTTGCAATTTCTTTTATAAAGAGGGTCTATGTTGTGAGAAGGTAGGAGATTGGATACAATGTAGTTGAAGGAGAACTTGTGCCTAAGGCTAAAATGCCTTAGATTGTAACTATTTTGTATAATATAAAAGTGTGCTTTGTGTTGAAATTGTGCGTCTGTGTGTTGTTTCATAAATATTTTGAATATTCCATGTTGCAAGTTTGATCGACTATCGATCACTGTAAGGATCGATGGCGATCCAAGGTTAAGCGAGTTATTGTTGTATGGTGTGTCATGAGAACAGAGGTGGCAGAGCATAACTGTGTTTTAAAATAGATTCCATTGACAAACGATCAAACACAGAGAAGAACCGTCGAATCGTACAGATCGACCGACAGTAATGGTGGAAGGTGAGGAATCGCCGAAAGTTGATCTGGATCGTTAGATCAACAGATCCGTTAGATTGATGGTTATCGCGTGGGTAAAATACGTGAGCGTTAATGCTCGAGAAAAGTAGTTTCATAACAAGAAATGGTTTATCGTGTGGGCTCTAAGCGGTAAGTGGTAATTCGGGGTGGTCACCCGATTCCATTTATCAGTCGACACGTAGCATGTCACAAGAGAGAGGAAACCGCTTTATCAAGCGGGTAATCCTCATGCAAGTGGCTCATGCGATATGGCTATTAACCGTTTGATCGGAGATAGTTGATTGAACGGTGGAGATCAAGCGGGTTGTTTGGTGATCAGGATAAGCGTAAACCATCGGATTGGGTAGCAGATTAATGATGGAGATTGAAGCCGATAAGGCTTGGGAAAGAGCGGACCCGACGAATTATGATCGGGAGTTTGATTTATTTTGAAGTCCGGTCTTCGGCGTCCAGAGTGGGACTGGCATTCATTGTCAGGTTTCCATGCATTTCTGTTGTTTGTTAATTTTCGGGTTTTAGGGGAAGTATACCATTCAAATGCTTCTGATTTGTATAGGTGGGCCATAACCCACAGGTTCACATAAGGATATTATGAAATGAAATGGAAATTGCCTCACCACAGTTTTCCTTTTCATCATTTGGTATTAGAGCATAATAAGGAAATTTTGTGTAAAAGGTCTTTGAGAAATTTAGAACAGAGTTATGTTTTCAGATGTGTATGAAGGCAAGAGGAGATTAGACTTTAATCTGACAAACAGTAGGAAAACAGAGATAAAAGTATAGTAGAATTTGTAGATGTAAGAAACAAAGAACAATCCATTCAAAGTGCAGGAGAATCGTAGAACAAGATCATGCAGAGATCTTGAAGGTGAGATGATATGTTTTTATTTTAATTTGATTTGAAGATTGGAGAGTTTGTGGTCTTTATATTGATGCACAAGTAGCAGCATAAGAAGGTGATAAGATTGCAGCAACCTAGAGCATAGAGTGTTCCAATGGTTCACAGAAGAGAGAACCAGAGAGATGTCGAAAGACTAAGCCAAGAGAGAAGCTTGGTGAAGTATTGTGTAGCAGAGAACTGTTAATGCAGAGGTTTTGTTGCAACTCATAGAAAGATCATGAAGGCAGTTCCACTAAGGAAGTGGGTAGAATTTCTATGGGATTAAGGAGAAGCATATGACCAACTTTTGTGCCTCGGGACTCTGATGTAGGAGCATCCGAGCACTCTTAATCAAATTCGGAATCAAAAGTCAATGTCAAAGTTGAGAATAGGGAGAACGTGGACAACCATTGTAAATGAGGCAAATTCGGTTAAAACAGAGTTAATTTAATGGAATTGATAAGTCTCTTAAAGACTTAATTTAATGTAATTATCTGCCATGTAAGCGTATAGAGAGGTTTATGGATTTGATTGAGCAATTGTGGGATGAAATCGTGGATCTTAGATGATCCACGACTTTTGTAATTTCTTATATAAAGAGAGTCTGTGTTGTGAGAAGGGAGGAGATTGGATACAATTTAGTCGAAGGAGAACTTGTGCCTAACGCTGAAATGGCTTAGATTGTAACTATTATGTATAATATAAAAGTGTGCTTTGTGTTGAAATTGTGCGTCTATGTGTTGTTTCATAAATAGTCTGAATATTTCGTGTTGCAGGTTTGATCGAACATCGATCACTGTAAGGATTGATGGCGATCCAAGGTTAAGCGAGTTATTATTGTATGGTGTGTCATGAGAACAGAGGTGGCAGAGAGGAACTGTGTTTTAAAACAGATTCCATTGATAAACGATCAAACGTAGAGAAGAACCTTTGGGTCGTACAGATCGATGGACAGTAATGGTGGAAGGTGAGGAATCGCCGAAAGTTGATCTAGATCGTCAAATCAACAGATCCGTTAGATTGACAGTTATAACGTGGGTAAAATGTGTAAGCGTTAATGCGCGAGAAAAGTAGTTTCATAACAGGGAATGCTTTATCGCACGGGCTCTAAGCGGTAAGTGGTAATTCGGGGTGGTCACCCAATTCCATTTATCAGTCGACACATAGCACGCCGAAGGAGAGAGGAAACCGCTTTATCAGGCGGGTAATGCTTGTGCAAGTGGCTCATGTGATATGGCTATTAACTATTGGATCAAAGATAGTTGATTGAACAGTGGAGATCGAGCGAACTGTTTGGTGATCAGGTTAAGCGTAAACCATCGGATTGGGTAGCTGATTAATGACGGAGATTGAAGTCGATAAGGCTTGGGAAAGAGCGGACTCGACGAATTATGGATGGGAGTTTGATTTCTTTTGAAGTCTGGTCTTCGGCATCCAGAGTGGGACCGAGATTCATTGTTGGGTTTCCATGCATTTCTGCTGTTTGTTAATTTTCGGGTTTTAGGGGAAGTACGCCATTCAAACGCTTTTGATTTGTATAGGTGGGCCATAACCCACAGGTTCATGTAAGGATATTATGAAATGAAATGGAAATTGCCTCACCGCAGTTTTCCTTTTCATCAACATGTCTCAAATTTTTGTTCTAAATTGTGAATTAATTTCTGTAGAGCATTAGAGTAGAATTGTGTCTCTTGATTTAAATTAAAATTTCTTGAGAAGTTGCAATTCTACACCATATTTCTACATGGTATCAGAGCAAGATTCACATTAGAATATGAATTTTGAAGTTTTTCCTCGTGAGGTTCGAATTTGCAACTTCTGTGTAGAAGGATCTCTTCAGAGTTGGGAAGATTACCTTCAACGGGTTGAGATTATAGTATGCCTTGGAACGAAGCATGGATTTCATTGCATGGAAGTATCACATGGAGGCGATGCTTGATGACAATGGATTGCTAGAATATGTTAAGCCACACATTACAAAACCAAGATCAGTTGATGCCCAAAACCTAGCTCAATGGAAAAAGATGTAGCCAAGGCGAGGAAAATTATCTTGGAGGGAGTGTGAAACCACATTGTCTCAAATATCCAAGGGAAAGAAACTCCTTTCCCGATGTGGAAGGAACTGACAGAGCTATTCGAGAATAGTAGTGATCATAGGAAATTGGACGTCAAAGACAAACTTCGAAATATCAAGATGCAAAAGAATGACACTATTCCACAATATCTCAACAGATTTACACAAGTTCGTGATGAGGTTGGAGGGGTTGGTGTGATTGTTGCAGAAGATGACATGGTGAGCCTACCTCTTCTAGGCCTTCCCAAAAGTTGGCATAGCTACCAGGACTCGGTGAATGGAAGGGAATATTTATTGAAGTGGGAAAGGTTTTCATCTGACTTGGTTCAAGAGGATTTTAGGAGAAATAAGCAGGATGAAACTTCATCCAAGGGCGAGGATGAAGAAAACTTTCCATTGGTTGGAAAGGGAAAGAAGGGAAAAGGGAAGAAATCTTAAACCAAACCAAAATCCAGCCAAGGGGCCAAAAAGAAAGACTTTTCCAAAATTAAATGCTCCAATTGCCATGAATTCGAGCACTATGCTACGAAGTTTCCACACAGAAAAGGCTAGCAAGAAGAACTCAGGAGGAACAACAAGTGAAGATTTAGCTTCATAGTTCGAGCTTGACTTCACTCTTATCGCATGCATGACTAGCACAGTGATGGGGAGTGTGTGGTAATTGGACTCTATTGCCTCATTCCAAATGACAGGGTGTAGAGAGTTTTTTAGTGAACTGGAGCAGAAAGATCTCCATATGCATATTGAGGTGGCGAATGATATAAGGTACAGTGCTACCGGGATTGGTACAGTAACCTTTCAGAGGGAGTCTGGATCCCCTCTTTGCCTCAAAGATGTCATGTTTGTCCAAGGCCTAAAGAAGAATCTCATCTTTGTGGCAGTTTTGGAAGACCGTGGTTATGATGTGATCTTCAACATAGGGAAATCATTCCTTAGACACATTGCCACTGGACAGGTGAAGCAAATCGGGGTTCGTCTGAAGAACCTGTATAAACTTGATGTGGAATATTCTGCTACATCAAGCAGTGAGGTAGAGAAAGTGCAAAACCGCGATCTCGGTGAACTTTGGCATAGGTGATTGGGCCATTTGCATCATGGTTCCTTAAATATCATGAAACAAGTAACAACTGACCTCCCCAAAGGATCACTTGAGCATCAAGATGTCTACAAAGGTTGTACCTTAGGGAAGTATGTAAAATCCACATTCCATGACCGATACAACAAAGCACATGCAGTCTTGGAAAGAGTCCACTCTGATGTTTTTGGACCTTTCTCGATAGCCTCCACTACCAGACATAAATATTTTGTTATTTTTATTAATGATTTCTCAAAGAAGTGTTGAATCTTCTTCATGCGGAAGAAAGATGAGACATTCTCCAAGTTTGTAGAATTCAAGGCACTAGTTGAGAAAGAGACCAGCAAAAAGGTGAAGGCTCTCAAGAGTGACAATGGAGGTGAGTATGTTTCGAATGACTTCAAGGATTTTTGTGCAAAAGAAGGCATTTAAATAGAGTTGATAACACCCAAAAACCCACAACAGAATGGGGTAGCTGAGAGAAAGAACTGGAGCATTATTGGATTTGTGAGAGCTATGCTACATGACCAAGGTCTGCCGCTATATTTATGGGTAGAGGCATGTAACACAACAGTCTACTTGCAGCACTGGAGTCCTCATCAAATTCTTGGTATGATTACACCGGAGGAGGCTTTCTCTAGGAGAAAGTCGGATATGTCTCACTTCAGGATTTTTGGAGCCTCTATTTACTACCATGTCTTCAAAGATTCAAGGAAGAAGCTTGAGCTGACCACAAAGTTGGGAGTTTTCATGGGTTACACTGAAACTCCACACAATTACCGTGTGTACTTAGTTTGCCTCAAAATGACAGTTTGTTGTGGTGAAATCACAACACCCCCATTTTTAACTAATTTATTTCAAATAATGGGGGCCCTTTCCATAAATTTTGGCTAAATCGCCTTTTAATGTTTTCTTTTGGTTAAGTGTCCTACAATTTTTCCAAATTTTTATTTTCTTCGGATTCTTCTTTTGATTGCTTCATTATGTTTGAATTTTCACAATCTTTCCATCAATTCTTGTTTCATCTCATTTGGATGCACGGTTTGCAAATGGTGTTAATCCAAAGTTTTATAATTTTCACTATTCAAGTTAAAAAATGTATATTATTTTAATTTTTGTAAATTATTTCTAAATATTGATTCCTAATTAATTTTTACTAATTCATTCATTTTTTGCTAACTGTCCTATAAAATCGCTATAGCCAAATTGTAAAACAATTAAAATTATGGTGTTTTCGGATTTCAGAGATCTATGTTAAACTCTAATTTAAAAAAAAAAAAATTACGAAATCCGAAATCTCAAAATTATAAAGTGACTATAATTCTTTAATCAAAACTCTTACACAATTAATTAATTGTAATTTATATAAAAATCTCACTCCACATGAGCATCCTCTCCTTCCTTTCCTATCTCGATCACCTCAACTCATCAAAACCTCAAAACTCAATGTAAAAAAAACCCTATAATAGCATTTCTTTTTAAATACCTCTGATACATTCCATTCCCTCGTCATCGGAACATTAATACATTTTTGTATCGAAACTTTTTTACTCTCTGATGCCCCTCGAGACTTCGTTAACCTCCGAGTCTTTTTCATAAAACTTAAGATTTCTAATTCCTCTAAGATAACTTACACCTCCCTCCTTCACTTTAACCTGTACCTCGACGTATTGTATCGGAGCATTGTTATAGGGGCCTATCTTAAAAAACTCTCGGAAGTTGAAACTTCGATGGGCTTGTTACAAACTCTCCAAAATTGAAACGTTGGATTTATATATGAGATTTGTATTATTTAATGAAATATGCTTAAACAACATTTTAATATTTATTTAATTTTTATTTCTAATTTAATTAAATTATTTTTTAAATTAATATTTTTATTTAATTATGGTAAATAATTTAATTAATAGGTAAATTATATTGAATCGTAATTAATTAAAATATTATATAACAATTTGGTAATTTAGTTTTAGTAATTTGTATATAATTAATTTAACTACAATTAATTAATTTTTAATTGTATAGTTAATTAGGATTAGAATTTTAATAATAATAATAAATTATTTTGGTTTAAAGATGTATTTTTCCAGAATTATGACAGTAGTGACATTTCAATTTTGGAAGCTTATAAGTTGAGTTTTATTTGGCTAAATGAGATCCAAGACGGCTGGTTAGAAAGATAAAATCATAGAGAATATTTATGAAGTGATTGCATCACGAGATTTGGTCATTAAAGTCTAAAATTTAGCAAAAAAATAAGTTCTAAATTTGCAATCAAAACTAATTTTCTGAGTTTAGTTTTTTGCATTTTCATTTTCCCAAAGTCTTTGTTGATTGTAGATCCATTTGATTATGTCCTCTTTGACCAACAAAATCTTTACAAGGATCAATGGGAGCTCTAATTTCTTTTTATCTATTTATTTAATTGAATTTTCATTGGAGATGTTTGTTTTCCCAAATTTAGTAATTATGATTTTGATTTGCAATTTAATTTACTTTTGATTGATTTTTGGTAGGAGAGCAGTTGGGGAGATGAGGAAGAGAAGACTTGGAACATTGGAATTGCACTAGCAAGAGAGAAAGAAGAATTCTTGCCAATTAAAATTTGTTGGAGCAAATTTATTCTCCAATAGCTCTCTGATTTTGATTTTCTTTTGTAATTATACATATGGCTTCTATAGAATTGTTGAGGGGGTTCTAGATCTGAAACTCGAGGAAGAAATTCTCTGCAAAGAAAGGACTTTTTGCACTACTGTAGGGAGCAATATTTTTGTAGAGACTTAGCTAGTTTGGACCAGAATTGTGGAGATTAAAAGAGTTGTATTTCAACTTTGAAAATTTCATGCTATCATAAAATTTTCTGAGAATTTCATACACTCAAAGACTATGATCGGATCTTTAATTCTTGTACACTATTGTCAAAGGGAGAGGTTGATTGGTGGGCTGCATTTACTAAAATTTGAGACAGTTCTTAATCCAAATAAATATGTTCTTTGAAGTATTTCACTATTGTAAATTGATTTAATACATGCTTGTTTTAATCATTTGAAAGTTATCTTTTAATGATAGATCTAATTGCCATCAAGTTAAATTATGAATTCGAATAGATAAATGGGACATACTTGTTAACTTTTTAGCAAATTCATGTCAAGTTTATCTTGGTTTTAATAATGTTTGTTTTATGAGAACTATTTTCTTAATGCAATCATATATGTTTAAGTTTGAATTCATTATTTGAATTTGGATGTATGTGCACTGGATATTTAATGACATATACTTGCTTGAACTAGTAATAAGTCTTGAAACTATTTCCTTGGCTTATTGGCTTCATTTTTATTCCAAATTCAAAGCTATTCCAAATCCCCTTTTTACCTTGCTCATGGTTGAGAGGGAGACTAATCTTTCTTTCAATCGAGATAGATTTAGGATTCATTTTCTATTAATTAGAGTAGATTAGTATTTAGCTTTAAATATTGCATTCTATAAGTCTTCTTACACAAGGGGCAGACTTAAGGATCATTTTCTTGCCTGAATTCTACAAGAGGGAAGATCTGATGTCCCTTTCTTATTCGCAAGTAATAGACATACTATAAGCTAGCAAAGAAAGAGAGAGGGTAACTAGACCCAATTGAACCAGTCGAAACCACCATTCCAAATGGAAAATGAGATGATTTAAGTTCCCAACCAAGTGGTCTCCCTCATAATGTTCACATAGTCATTTTGGGCCATCAACACAGTTGTACGTAGGAATGTAAAGTTTGATGAGGAGAAATCGATGTGGTGCTCTCTTGAGAGGGAGCTTAAGATCCCACATGAAGAGGAGCTTTTAACTCCAAAGAAAGAGCCTCAAGAATTTTTGGAGAAGCAACAAATTGAGGAGCAAAGATAAAGGCAGAGTAGAGACATCCACTCAAACATAACCATCTAGAGAAGGCAGAAAAAGAACTAGGGAAGCTGATAGATTTGTGCAAGATGCCAGAGAGAATGTGGGATCTCCTTCAAATTTGCACAGGCAAAGGAGGTCACCTGAGTGGTATGCTAACTACATGGCTCTAATGATTGAGCTTATAAAGACTGAGCCATCCTCTTTCTAGGAAGCACTAAAGCAACCTATTTGGGTTGATGCAATGGTGGAATCATATGAATCCATTGTAAAGAAAAGTGTTTGGGAAGTGGTCCCAAGATCGACAGATAAATTAGTTGAGGGTTCAAGATGGATCTTCAAGGTTCAGCATGCAGGAGATGGAAGCATAGAAGTATAAGGCTAGATTTGTGGCCAAAGGATTCTCTCAAGTTGAGGGAATTTCCTATGACGAAACCTTTTTTGCTATAGCAAGGTATTCACCCATTAGATCAATCATTTCATTGGCTACGCAGATGGGGTTGAAGATCCACCATATGGATGTAAAAACAACATTTCTCAATGGTGTTATTGAGGAGGAGGTTGGCATCAAGAAACCAAAAGGTTTTTAGACATTTGATCAAGTCTCATGTGTGCAGACTCAAGCGAGTGGTGTATGGTCTCAAACAAGCACCTTGTGCTTGGTACACCAGGATCGAAAATTATCTCACTGGTTTGGGCTTCACCAAAAGTAAAGTGAATGTGAACCTCTATCATATCTTGGTAGAAGGTAAATTGCTTATCATTGTTTTATATGTTGAAGATTTAATATTAATAGGTGATGAGTTGCTGATCAACTCTTGCAAGGAGGAACTTGCAAGGGAATTTGAAATGAAGGACATGGGTTTCATGTACTACTTCCTCCACTTGGAATTATGGCAAGGCGTGTGGAATTGTTTGTGTCTCAAGGCAAGTATTCCAATGAGATACTGCATAGATTTCACATGGAGATTTATAAACCCATGGAGACACCTCTAGCGACTAACTAGAGGAAAGAAGATGCCACTTCAAGTGAAGAGGTTGATGCTATCATTTACCGGTAGCTAGTGGGTTCACTATGTATCTTGTGAACACATGACCAGATATGTGCTATGAAGTCAACCAGTTGAGCCAAGCTAGGGTTAGGTCGACCAAATTGTATTGGAAGGCAACAAAGCATGTTTTATGGTACCTCGGAGGCACTACCCAAAATGGATTATGGTACAAAAGAATAGAGGGAGTGAAGTTGTGTGGCTTCAGAGATGCAGATTGGGTAGGGAGTCCATCCGACCAAAAAAGTACATCAAGTGGAATTTTCACTGTTGGGTCCACAACGGTTTCTTGGTACAACAGGAAACAAAGATTTGTGGCGGTCAACTCGGCAGAAGCAGAATACAAGTCTGCAATTCAAACAACATGTGAGGTGATTTGGATGAGAAATATAATTGTGGGACTGTTTGGTCAAATAACAGATCCAAATGTGATCAATTGTGATAATTAGAGTTACATTAAGCTCTCTAAGAATTCGATATTTCACAATCGATCCAAGCATATAGATATCCGGTATCATTATTTACGGGACACTATGCAAAGGTGGATAATGTTGCTACAATACATTCCGACAAAGGAACAAGATGTTGACATCTTGACAAAGGCTTTGTCAAGAGGGAAGTTTGAATTCCACAAGTGTAGGATGTTGAAGAATCTATGGCAATTAGTATTAGTAGGATTCTTCTAGACTTGATAACAATTTGTGAAGTGTTTGATCTTCTTCTTATTATTAGTGTGTGTGTTTGATTCATCAAACTACTACAAAACAAAGAGACAAGAACACAAGATGTTTGGCTTTCTTCAAGGGCCAAAACCTCTCCCTCTTGGAGAGGAAAACTTGCACAAAATTATTCTTATAGATATTTCAATTGACGAACACCGAGACCTTGACCCTTGACCTATTATGTCACTCCAAGACCAAGACACCAATCATCTTCTTTGTTATTGTTGAGTTCTTCATCATCACTGTTGCTTCACCAAGGTAATCATTGTTGTAACATAGAGGTTATTAGAGCTACACCATTGTTTCCTCTTCACTTATATCCTTGTTGCTCCTTTACTGAGACCGAGATCATGATTGTTTTCAATATGCCGAGAGTGCATTACTGTGTGATCACCAAGCTTCTTCTTGTCACAAATATGTAGAGACAAAATGTATCATAATGGGATCATTGTAATCCTTCTTATCAATATGTCAAGACAATGACTCCATTCAATATGTCAAGACAATGACTCCATTCAATATGCCAAGACAGTGATATCATCACTATGAAATCATTTCACTTAATTATGATGAGGTTGTGTGTACTATTATGTGATCTTGAGATCATCTCCATTACCGAGATCATGATTGTGTCTTCTTGTACTAATACCTTATGACTTTGTTCTCCTTGTATTGAGAGATTTATTGTCATATTTATGTTGAGATTGATACCACCGAGAAGGCTACAATGTCCACCGAAATCTTCATTGATATCCTAGATCCTGTACTCATTGTTCCATCTAAAAATTGCAGAGGTATGTTCGAAAATCTCATATAAGTCCAAGTTTTTGCACTACTCTTTTGCGGATACCCTAGCTAGGTATTTATAATGGTTTGTCCTCCATAATTAGCCGACATGATAGTGTGAAGAGGTGTGTTTGTTGATGCAAGCCGACATGATTGTGTTTGTACATCTTTTATCTTGCATAATTCTTAGATGAAGAATGGTGCTTGTCTTGGATGGCTTCTTGACACTAGGTTGACCTATGTACATTACATAAATGCTCATAAAGATCTCTTTAACATAATATTGACTCTTTGATTTTCTTAGACCTATGGAATGAGCAAGAAACTCATTCATATACTTTTATAAAAATAATATTTCTTTTTCTTAACAAGTACAGAGATCAAAATTACATTGACAAATACCGAACCTAGTTACACTTTTTTTCAACACTCCCTCTTAACTAGGGAGGTATTTACAATGGTACTTGGTTATTCTCAATATGGAAAATTTCTCATAAGAATTGGATTGGTAATCCCATTTGTATAGCATCATATCAATCAGCATTGTCATAGTGCAAGGCCTTGACTAACAACTTTATCTCTCCACGAGACCATGAGCTACAATGTTGGTGAGACCAATGATTTATAGACACCTTCATCATTGTCTCTCAAGGTACATTACCCACTCGGGTGTTCACTGAGCATGACCTTCTAGGACTATTCTTATCTTGGGTTCCAACCCTCAAAGAATATTGATCCTCTTGCCTACTCTTATCTTGGATGCCCTACACATTCTCAAAGAGTATCGAATGATGCTTACCCAATCCTCCCATTTGTTCTTCCCAAGTGAAAATAAGAATGTTGTGTCTATCATGTGTCTACATTTCCATTCATGGCATTCATCTAGACTTACAATTGTTAGTCCTGGTCTAGTGCATGACACATAACATGGAAAAAAACAATTGTCACTCATTTGTAATCAGGGGTGATCTTAATTCAAACTCCCTCTTCATCAAGGACGTGTCAGAGCTCCCTCTTAGCTAGGGACTCTTCTATATATCAACAACTTTTTCTTTGTGGGTCCTTCATCTGCTTGATCAACTTCTCTCCTTAATGTCATGAAATTTAGTTGAGCTTCTTCCTTGTAGGGAAACAACCATCGATCACTTTCCTTCTTATTATGTCATGTCATTTCTTTCTTCATGGAAAGTGGCCTTCTTGGTACATATCTGGAACCTTCTTCATATGGCTACTTCTTTTCTCTTCATGTTTCTTTCAAGAGTTTCCATCCATCACATGAATGTTGGTTGCACTTGTACTTACAAGTCTTGTTCTAGTAGCCTTGCATGAACTCATCCAGATATTATTCAAGAAATTATATTAAATTAAATCATACCTTACGAGATGGATCTTCATCATGACATCTTCTTGTAGGTATCAACATCCTGCACACATATTGTCACATCTCCCAAAGATATCCATTATCAAGGGTCTTCATTTTTTTTCATGCTTTTATCAGAGTCTTCATATCTCTCTGGGAGATTTCCTAGTCAAATATTCTTAGTCTTTTGGATGTTGATTGCCTTTCATCTTGGTTGCATATCTCACGATCTCTTCCTTCCTCGCACATTCCATAGCTTTCAATCAGAGTTTCGTTATTTCATTCAATCACCTCATACTTCATATGAGGACATATTATGTTGATTTCATCTAGTGTGACTTATGCCTTCTTGCATCTTTTCAGAGGAAGATATCCTTTTTTATCTTGTTCATGCTTGTCAAGATAGAAGCAATGATCCATGTTACCTGCAACCATATGACATGACATTATAATATTAAACATAAGCATACATACCTTGTTTTACCTTCAGGTCATCGAGGCTTCTTCCAACTTCCTTGATTGAAAATAATTTCAATTCCTTGATCTGCTTCATGTCATCACATCATCATCTCATGGATTCCATAAGTTGGAGTTTCTATTGAAACACTTGCTTCCTCTCTAGATTAGTGAACCCTACGATGAGGATTCCATCAAAGAATTTTGAGGATCTTGTATATCCCTAACTGGCAGAAACAAATGACAATTTGTTGCACTTGGTCTCGTAATTTTGATATATCATGTTGCATTTCTTTTTCTTCTTCATCTGTGTCACAATAAAGGAGTCTAAGGGGTCACAATATAATTAGAGCCTACATAACAATAATAATGTAAGTGCACAACAATAACAATAGTAGGCTTCTATGGGGCACAATAATAACAATATGGGGTTTACATTAACAATAACAATAAGGGGCTACACCCCGGGAATTATCTTTATTATTCGTAAAGTGTGTATGAATTAAATTGTATAAGAGGTCTTTAGGATTTTAGGAGCTCTGCAACTGCTCTGCTCTGAGCCTGCGTCGGTGGCCTCTGGGCGCCCCGTTGGGCTCTGTCGCCCTCACACTGTTGTCTGGCTCTCTTTGCTCTGTTGAGCTGCGCGGAGCTCCCCTCTGCTGAGCGCATCGCTCTGAAGAGCCCTGGTCTTCTGCGCACTGTTTTGGTTATCTGTTTTTTGAATTTGCAGGGGTGCTTTCTTGTGGGGTATGGGCTGAGTTGCTGCGACTCAGCTGCTGCCATGGGTGATCCCGGGGTTGAGGAGCCCTCTCCCACTCCTCCGCTCTCGTTTGAAGAATCTTTTCGCCGCCTGCTATCACGGAAAGGGAAGAAGCGACCGGCCCCTGAAGTCCCAAAGTTCATTAAAAAGCTCGAGGAAATCCCTGAGATTGCTCTGCAAGAAGATCAACTGATTAAAATAGCCCTTGCCCTTGCTGACAGAGGACTGGTTGGGCAATTTATGGGTCGATGGCCTTCTACCAAAACCACTGATGAATGGATTCAACGCAACTGGGGACCACAACTGAAAGATAATGTGATCTGCTATGCGGTTGGCAGAGGCTTTTTCATTTTCGAATTCACCTCCAAAGAAGACCGAGATCTAGTATTCAGAAATGGTTCGTATTTCATGGGAAATCAAGCTCTGTATCTCAATAAATGGACCCCTGACTTTGATCCTTCAGTAAATGTCCCGAAGGAGGTCTGAGTCTGGGTTCGTCTCCCCAACCTCCCGATCCACTGTTGGAGCTATCAATCTTTGCAAATGGTTGGGGATGGTCTAGGCAGATTCATCGACAAAGCAGATAATAAGGGCCAATACACCTGTGCTCGGATCTGTGTGGAAGTCGACGTAGAAGCTGGGTTACCTGAGGCGATTAAACTTACAGTGGGAGAATGGCAACACTATCAAAAATTGGACTACGAGCAACTGCCTTTCAAATGCAGAACCTGTCATGAACACGGACACTTCCAACGGAATTGTCCTAAAGCCCCAGCCGGGACTAAGGAGGACGAAGAAGGGTGGAAAGAAGTCAAAAGAGGAAAGGCTAATCCAAGGTCGACTGAGAAGAAAAATGTTGGGCCAATGGGGAAACGTCAGACCAAACCAAAGGCCAATGAAGCCCCAAAGGTTGGTTCCTCCTTAGGTGGGAACGCAGAAACCATCAAGGCTCAAGAAGAACCGGAAGACTTGTTGAAGAATGCAACAGAAAATTATGCAGAAACAAACACCCACCCAGCAGATAGAGGCAATGAAAGAACTGCAGATAAAGAAGAGCATATCAGACTGGCCTCCGAATCTGATGAAGAATCAGAAGAAAGAGTCTATGAATCAGATAGCTCGCAAGTTACCCCTACCAAAACGACCAGGGGTCGAAAATCCAAGAAGAAACAGAGAGGAGCAATCCTATCTGGAGGTTCTCCAAGGCTCCCAGAAAACACTCAAGGGAATGATGAATACAAGATCAGGGCGCAAGCATGGCACGTCTCCAAAAGGAGCCACTTCCCAACCCAATAAATAATGAAATACGTCTCGTGGAACTGCAGAGGATTAGGCAGCAGACTGACAGAAGATGCCCTGAAAGATATAGTGAGAATGTATTCGCTTGAAATCCTACTCATCCAGGAGACAAAGTTGGAGGAACTTCTCCTCCTCCATGCTAGCAAATCCTTCTGGCGTAAAGGAAACGGGAGTGCTATCAGTGCGAGAGGCGCCTCCGAAGGAATCGGTTCCTTCTAGAATAGCTCTCTCTATGACCTGATTCAGAAAGATTGCTCTCCTCACTGGCTTTTCACGAAGCTCCTCCATAAAGACTCTGGCCAACAAGTAAGTATATTCAATATATACGCTCCAGTCCTTCCTTCTGAGAAAAAATCATGTTGGGATTCGATTTTGTCCTATCTTTTGTTGCACAACCCAGAAAACATTATTCTTGCAGGAGATATGAATGTCACTCTAGCTGTAAATGAGAAAAAGGGTGGCTCCCCAGTCAGGGACCCAGCTAGAGAGTGGGTTGAAGACCTTATGTTGGGTTGGGAGCTGGAAGATATCAAGCCCACATCTGGAAAGTTCACATGGTCCAACAAAAGGGTTGGCCCCAGTCATATTGCTGCTCAATTGGATAGATTTCTTGTCCAATCCTCTTTTCTGACCAGTGGTATAATGGCCTCTTCTAAAATTCTTCCAAACAGCACCTCAGATCACAAGCCCATTCTCCTTGATCTTTCCACGGATGTAAACCTTCGCCCTATTCCCTTTAGATTCAACCCATTGTGGCTTCAGCATGATGGCTTCAAAGAGGTGGTTTCAGAGTCCTGGAACAGGCATGTTCACGGTTCCCCTTTCTATGTGTTGGAAGAAAAAATGAGGGGACTAAAAAGAATGCTCAAGGAGTGGGCTAGAAAGTTGAAATCTCCCACCTCCAAGAGAAAGGAGGCTTGGGACAGTCTTGCTACCCACCAATTATCTTTGGAAAATAATGTTGTCTCCCACGACCTCCTTCAAAAAGAAGTTGATCTGCAAAAAGAACTCCACAAAGCAAGTAGGGAAGAAGAAGAGTACTGGAGACAGAAATCCAGAACTCTTTGGTTACAGGCTGGGGACAAAAATTCTAGCTTCTTCCACAAGCAAGCTGAAGCACGCAAGCACTTCAAAAATGTAAAAGAAATTCACCATAAAAACGCAGTGATCAAGGATTTTGAAGGCATAAAGAGGGTTGCCCATTCTTTCTTCAAAGATCTCTACTCTGCCCCCGATGATCCTCCCATTGATCCTTAGGCCTATCCGATGGACTTAATTCCTCAATGTATCCAAGATTCTGACAATTCTATGCTGACTGCTCCAATCAGCATGAATGAACTTAAATTTGCCCTGGATAGTATGGAACCTGATAAAGCTCCTGGCCCGGATGGGTTCCCCGTCAGATTCTATCCTGTTGGGCTACAATAAAAAATGAATTGTTGAGAATGATCAAGAAATCTCAATCTTGTGCCAAGATCGGAGGCGGCATCAATTCAGAATTTCTTGCCTTGATCCCAAAAGAGAAAGGCGCATCCGATTTCAGCAAATTCAGGCCAATCTCCTTGTGTAACTCCAGTTACAAGTTGATCACCAAAATTATAACCAATCGCCTTAAGAAGATTCTGTCGTCCATTAACCCTGAAAACCAAGGAGGATTCATCAAAGGGAGAAAAATACCGAACAATATTGTGCTGGTGCAAGAAGCAGCCCATTCAAGCTATCACCGAAAGGAGAAAGGTATGGTGATTAAACTGGATCTGGCTAATGCCTTTGATAGGGTGAGACATGATTTCCTGTTTATTGTGATGACAAAAATGGGCTTCTCTCCAGCCATCATTAATTGGGTTAAAGCCTGCATTGCCTCTCCTTGGATAGCGCCATTGGTGAATGGTCGACCTTCAAATTTTTTCCAAGCCTCTAGGGGTCTTAGACAAGGTTGCCCCTTGTCCCCGCTTCTTTATGCTATTCAAGCCACAATGCTCAGTTTCCAGCTCGAATATGGTCAACAGTCTCAAACCCTCCCTGGCCTTCGTATAGCTAGCAATGTCAAAGACATAAACCATGCTCAATTTGCTGATGACACTTTATTACTTGGTGGGGAAAGCATACACTCTGCAAGATACTTCAAGAAGGAGCTGGATATTTACAGAGAGGTCTCGGGCAGCAAGATCAACTACCTAAAAAGTACAATCTATGGCTGGAATTGCTCGGTCAAGGAATTATCTGAAATTGCAAGGTTTCTTGATATGGAAGGATCCTGGGCCTGGGACTCTTTTAAATATCTAGGGATCCAAATCTTCAAGGCCATTCCTAAAGTAGCCCACTGGATGCCCCTGCTGGACAAGATTAAACTCAGAATCCATGCCTGGGGAGCCTCTTGGCTGAACAACGCAGGAAAGGTCACTCTAATGAAAGTTGTCCTGACAAGTATGCCATTATATCAGCATTCCATCCTCCTTGCCCCTAAAACCTTCATAAGCAAAATGGAAGCACTTCTGAGGCGTTTTCTTTGGGAAGGGGGAAAACATAATGAAAGAAGGCTTCATCTAGTTAAATGGGATACTATTAAAAAGCCATTTATGGAAGGAGGTCTCCAAATGCGCGATCTAGCTGCCCAGAATCTGGCCTTGGGAGTTAAGCTGCTCTGGAACATTGTCTCTGGAAAATTAAGTTGGAGCAAGAAGGTCCTATGGAAAAAATATTTTCATGGGCAGCGCCTTAGATGCTTGGACCAACCACCTAGAACTTCCAAAGGTTCACCTGTTTTTAAACTCTGTATCAAAGCCTTGGAGCACTTCAGCCATAATCTGTAGAATCTGGGATGATCCAATTCTCGGTGATCAACCTCTGAATCAAATGGAAGATCTCGCCAATATCAAAGCCTGGCTACAGGCCCGCAATTTAAATACCCTCTAGGACATTTCCATCTGGTCAGAGGATGCTTCCTGTCTATGGAACAGCTGGTACCTGGGAGAGATTCCTCAGTGGCTGGAAGGTGAAGCCTCGATTTTGCTGGATAGGCTCCAAGGGAAATCCCCTTTAAGAGCTTCTGCTAAGGACAAACGAGGGTGGGGATCGCGTTCTGGTGCATATTCAGCTTCTGAAGGTTACAAGAGTTTGAAGGCCTTTCCAAATGTCCCTCTGGACCCTGCTCAATGGAAATTCATTTGGGCATTCCCCTCTCTCCCCAAAGTTGATTTCTTTTGCTGGACTTTAGCACACAACAGCATTCTCACTAGAGACAATCTCCGCAGGCGTGGTATGGAAGGCCCTTCCATGTGCACCCTTTGTATGTCGGATGATGAATCCGCTGATCATATGTTCATAAAATGCCCCTTTGCTCTAGAAGTCTGGAAAGGTGTCCTGCAGCCATATTTTGACAATATAAAGCTCCCAGGGAACATCCCAAATCTTATTCAAAATTGGGTCATTCTATCCCCGTTTGATCTCTCCAAAAAACACCTCCTTAAAACTTGTTGGTTGTGGATTCCCAAATTTGTTTGCTGGAAGCTGTGGCTGGAAAGGAACAACAAAACTTTCAGGAACAAAAGCGGCAATCCAACAAGAGTCATCAATAAAGTCAAAGCTTTTTTGGGGGAATCTCTAGCAGCCAATTCTATCATAAAGAATGGAAAAGAGCTGGACAAAGAGGAGGATCTCTGGTTGAAAGGGTTGTTCCCAAATCATAAGGATCGTTCCCCTACTCCTGTTATTGCCAACTCTAACTGGGAAATCTGGTTGGGCGAACAGGAGTTCATTAAGTGGAGGTCGGCTCTGAATGAACACTGTCTATTTTTCGACGGGGCCTCTAAAGGCAACCCTGGTATCGCTGGAGGCAGAGGGGTTCTCCTAGGTCCTGATGGTTCCACTGTGATTCGTTTCACCTGGGGTCTGGGCAAGGAAACTAATAACAAAGCGGAGGCCCTAGCTCTGTGGCAGGGTCTAAATCAAGCGATTAAAGGCAACTTCCTCTCCATCTCTGTCTTCGGGGACTCCAGACTCATTATCTAGGCGTTGAATACTCATAAGAATCCTGCTAAGCTCCATCTATCCACCATCCTAAGGAAAATCAGGTTAATATTGCCAAAATTCCTCAAAATCTCTTTCTTCCATATCCCCAGGAAGTTAAAATCCCAGGCGGACAAGGAAGCCAATCTCGGCTCTCACCAGAGTAAAAGATCTCTTACTGTTAACCATGTTGAATCAATCTATAATATTCCTTAAGTCCTGTGATTTTTGGGCCTCTCCTCCCTCTGGGTTCCAGTTTCCAAGCCTCGACTTTTTCTGCCTAATCCGATTCAGTTTCTTTTGATTGATTGTTCTTAGTTCCTTCTGTAGCGATGTAGCCTGACCTATATCCCTATCTCCTTGTGCTGTGACCTCTCTGCGCAACGTGCCATTTTTTAAAAAAATTGCCAGCTTCTATGTGATTAATATGGGATCAAGACCTCTTTCTATGGATCTACTGAATAACTTCCCAGGCCAGTGACTTCGACAGAATATCTGCGGGTTTTTTCAAGTCTTCGCATCATAAAATCCAGCACGTTCCTTCCCCTGTTTTCCATGTTTCCATCTGCTTTCCGTTGAAAGGGCGTCGGGCGATCATCTCCAGCACAAGTGGTATCATAGTTTCAGATTGAATCTACAGGCTTCCAAAGGGGGGACCTCTCGGCCCCCTAATCTGATAAATTTCGAGCGACCATTCGGGACCTTTCCGTCAATTTCAAGGTGTCTCAGTGCCTGTTGCAAGTATTTCTGTAGCTATAAAAAATACTGCTCCATGCTTTTAAGCCACAGCAGGAATGTAATAGCCCTCGGCTGCTGTTTGGGCGCTGATTAATAAAACCTATTTGTTTTTGTCTAAAAAAAAACAATAAGGGGCTACACTAGTATTATACAGACCTAACAATTAACAATGATGAATTACACACGGAGGTAAATTGATATAGAGACGAAGTCAATAGTATAAGACATTGCATCAATAACATTAAGAAGGCGCCGAAAGAATTGGCAAAATGAGAAAAAGAGTTAAAACATATAATAAAAAAATTGATAAAAAAGGAGAAAGAATTGACAAGTTGATAGAGGATTTTGAGAATTGATGGAAAAATACATTAAGAAGAGAAATGACAAGAAGAACACTTAACTACCAAGCAGAAAGAATTGACTAGCATTCCTTGAGAAGGTGGCAATGCTATAAACATAATAATCATAAATAATAATAAATTAATTAACTAATGAAAATTCACGAGGCATAAACTGTCACAGAGGTTGATGTACCATCATCATTCATATTCAATCGTTTATCAAGAAATATATCCTATATCTATAAAATAATGATGTCTTCACACGTACAAACAAGGATTGTTTGTAGCATGTTGATAAGTCCAATAATCTTATCATCTACTTTATCTAAAATCAAATTTCTAAGATTGTTGTGTAAATCTTCATTTATCATTGCAAAATTAATCCAAGAACATAGTTGTAATTGGTTCATCAATCCACAAATTTATTGCCCTATCCTATGAATCAAACAAAGGTAGGGAAGCCGCTCTTGTCTTGATAGTAAATTGTCCTAAAAGAGAAAAGGGTACTAATGTGACAGTGGTAACTCTTTCTACTTCCACTTTGGCACTTCACCTAGTGAATACTTTGCATCTAAGGTGGGAGATTGAGTTGTAACAGTGCCTTTTAGTATTGTGACATAATTAGGAATGTTCAACCTTTCATGATTATAGGTTATACCCCACTTAAGAGGGTGTGGGCTTCTTGGTAAGTTGTTTTTATTGTTATAATTTTTTTGGAATAAATTATGTTGATGAATTTTTGTTTTCTTGCTTGGCGACTTTAGGAACCCCGAGATGCTAGGATTCAACAACACCACCAATTTGGTCATTCTCATCACCCATTGGTCAGGTTGGCCTTTCATCTAATTTCGTTGGCAAAATATTAGCAAGGAAATGTCTCTTCTATTGGAAGGATTTGTAGAATCATCATTACCAATAATAGCACACCTACCATACTCTTAACCAGGCCAAAAAGCTTTACTAGTTCAAAGAAAATTGTTTTAGAGGACCTCTTTTGGATAATTCACGAGGATTCTCTTCCTAACACACACACATGGATCAAGCCCATTTTAGAGGTATTAGAGATCGAGGAATCCTATGGTGGATTAGATGAGGTGCCAGTCCATCCGAAAATCACATTCTTATCTTAAAAACAAAGATTGCAATGGCTTTTGCTTCACCAAAAGCTCACTATCTATAGTAGGCTTCATAAGGTTGACGTGATAGATGTTGCTTATGTTCTATTTGGCAAGAATAAAACAATTGAGAACGGTTTTTGTAGGTATCACGCTCAATGTTGCAGGAAACATTCCCCCACCCCCATAGATGTTGCAGGAACCATTGCCCCACCCCCACCCCCACCCCCAACAAGGTTTGGAAGCCGGAACTGACCACCATGTGGATTCGTGCCTGAATCACCCTCGAAACATCATCCCCAAATTTTGGAACCACGATTCCTCAAATTTTTCACACTTCCTGCCACATTTCCTCAAATTTAGCCCAAATTTGAAAGCTGCTAACTGCAAGACACCTTCAAAATGCAGAAACAATGAACTTCTACACCATTTCAGTCAGATAATATGCTACAATTGCACGTAGTTCAGCTCTGCAGCAATTTCAACTCCTACAAATAGCAAATACAAACCAAGCAAGACTCAAAACTCAAGCTCTGGTGCACAGTAGTAAGACAAGAAGTCACAGCAGCACCCAGCAAGGTTTATCACTGTCACAACAGTACCTAGCTAGGTCCAATGTCCACTATCCACTATTCAACAGCACCCAACAACGTCAATTACTCTACTATCTATTGTCCAGCAAAGGTTGAAAGGACTCTCTCAGCATCACAGTCTCTCATTAGTGTCTATATGAATTAACTCTTCCCAAGTTCTCATGGTAGTCAAGTGAAATAAAGGAAAATAGGTGTAAATTTATAATATATAGATGTCACTTTAATGTACTATGGATGCCATCTTTGTCTTGATTCATGTACAATGCATGTTTTCATATATTCTGCAACTAATTTGGCATTCTAGATGTTTTGTTAACTATAAATGCAATAGTACTAGTATATGTGTGTGTGCGCGCACTTCCAAAATGCTTTGCTTCCAAGGATTCTTGGAAAATGATGCTTCCGATGCTTCGCTTATCAAAAACAAACCTACTTCGTGCAACATTGGTGAAGCTGCCAAAGTGTTTTGGGCATGGTTTCAAGCTGAATTTGACATTGTTTATGCTGTCTTGTTGTCAGGAAAGGTCCTCTTCTAGTAGACACTTCGATTAATAGGGACAGCTGCAAATCCACGTGGCACACAGTCAATCTGGTTGCAATTGGCTTTCTCTAGAAACATCAATGTAAGTTACTTTCAGTAGAAGCCCTCTAGTTTTAGCTTAGTGGGTTCAAGGAGCTTTAAAGTTTAAACAGGAACTGTCCTTGCTTATGATAGTCAACCTCAGTGTTTCCATCATGATGTTGATGCAAAGGCTCATATCCCTGCCCTTTATAGCCTTTTTAGGGCAGAATTTTTCCAGTGCCCCTGTTGTTCATGTGATATAATTGTTTGTTCCATGATGTACTAATTTGTTCTATAAAGTAATATATGCAGTATTAATATAATATAAAAATAAAAAGAGGGAAAAACAATCACCAAACAATGTAAAATTTTTAATAAACTAGAAAACCTGCCATCTAAGTTCCTTTCCTGCTGTAGTGGATTTTTTTCAAAAAATCAGTTGGATGATAAATTTTCCAAAATATCGTGATTTTTTGCAGACTTCGCCAAATAGATGACAACTCGGCTGATGACTCATTTCAGTTAAAACCTGCTGATTGATTGGTGATTTCTGCAATTGTGATTTTGGTGAAAAGGAGAAACTAAAATTAGAACTAACAATGTCAAAATTATGGCCATGTTAATAACAGTTAAAACGGACACATTTGGGCTAGGATGACTAAACTATTTAAATAAAGAAATCATTCCCTGCCAATAGCTTTGGATAAGAAAAATAAATGGAATAATGATTCACATTTAGGAAATTATTTTAATATGCAAATAAAAGGGGCTCAAGAGATTTAGAAACTACTTTTTCTTGATTGTAGAATAAAGGAGATAAATTAAAAGTATTCCATGGCTAACAGGGTGAAGGCACTGCCTCATGTCTGGTAGGTGCAGCAAGCTCATAATGTTAGCAGCATTAAAATCTAGCACAACTACTGTTGTACTGATTTTATATGATATCAACCACATCCATCAGCCAGTTGAGCATTCCAAACCGACTGCAATGGAGTTATTTTATCTACAACATGGGATTGTACACTAGCAAGTCGAAATCATAGACCATTCATGGTAAATTTATGCCAATGCTTTAACATACATTTGTTGAGCAGCTTGTTGCATAGCATGAAGGTTGCAACCTATAATGGCTTTCCATTCGAAACAACTATTTACCTTATTATCGACATTCCATTAATACAAATATTAATCCATTCATTAACTAAAATGTTTGGACATCGCATAAAACTTTAGCAAAATATGAAATTTTCAAGAATTAAGATTATGTACTATGATTGAAACAGAACATCATGTTATTTTATTCACAGATAAAGTGGAAGAAAGGAATGTTTATGATCAGGCAACAAACACAGGGAAACAGATGTAAGGTAAAAAGAAAAAAATATGTTAAATTGGCAACTAGGGCCAAACTCCATGTGGGTCAGCTTATTTATGGCAGCTGATATTTTTATTGGATGTGTAGGATTGATCCAAAGATCATCCGATTCCGATAAATATTTATGGAGATATGAATTTATTTTGTTTATATAATTATTATCAAGCCGACCAGCAACTTGAGTAGGCTCAGAAGCCCAATAGACGTGTCTATTCATCATCCATTTTTTAGTATAAATTGGTGAGGACTTGAAGTCGTTTTTCACACATTCTTCAAGTGATCTCCTCCTCTCCACGTCTTGGGTTATTGGTGAAGGAGAGACACTTAGAAGAATACGTTGACCTTGGATGATGCCCTAGCTGCAGTATGATGATCTAAGCAGCAAAGGGAGGCACTTATACGCTGTCTAAAGAAGCCCTAATCCGTTGACTAAAGGAGGCCCTAACTGCAGTAGAGAGAGGCCTAATCCACAGCAAGGAGGAGGGCCTAATACGCAGTCAAGGGAGATATCTAAACGCAGCCCTAGAAAGGAGACCTAGCCGCTGTCATAATGAAGCCGTAGCTGCAGCCCTAGCCGCAGTACAGATATGCCCTAGCCGCAGGCTTATGAGGACACCTACACGCAGAAAAGAGGAGACGTATAAGCAACATAAATAAGCCTCTATACGCTGTCTCAAAAGGCTCAATCTGCAAATGAGAGGAGGGCTAATATAGGCCCTAAATGAAGGCCTGAAGCCGCTGTCTATTGACCCTATACGCAGCAAGAAAGCGACTCTTTATCTGCAGTCAGAAAGAGGATCTATACACAGTCCTAGAGGAGATCTGTTTACACAAGCAAGGAGATATATATGGGACCTTCCATCCACTGTCTAAGGAAGCTCTAAAAGAGCCCTTGCCACAGGTCTGAAAGTCACCTAATCTATACGCTGATATATACAAGTCATATTCATTATGGGATGCTATCATATTAATGATATATGGAATGCAGATGTATACAAGTCAAGGCAGCACATAAATGAACACAGTTAAGGTAGCAAGGTAAGGAACATGATGTATGAAATGCTGTCATATAGACAGTCAACGTATTAACGCAGTCATGGTGCAGCATGATGTATGGACAACAGTATGATGTAAATCATGGGTAGATCATGATGATGGAAGGGGCAGCTTATGCACAGGCAGCATGATGACGATGACTCATACTAGCAGGGGCAGCATATGCACAGGCAGCATGATGACAATGAGTCATACTAGCAGGGGCAACATAATGACAATGATGTATGGGCAGCAAATGGACGAGATGCAGAATGATGATAGGTGAAGGAGTCACCTTGAGGA
>APFE030771087.1:0-10581 GCA_000404065.3 Pinus taeda
ATTCTATCCTAATATGAAATAATGCAGAAGTGTATGGTCATTAGCTCCTAAGGTAAAACATCTAAAGTTTATTACTAAATAACATCCGCAAAATGAAAATGTTAAATGCCTCGTTATAATGAATATCGGCAACATACCCATCATACCTCAATCTAGCTATTACCTTTAAAGAAGGGCATACATATTTATATTTTTGAATATATTACTTAGATATGGATTAAACTTGTAATATATATAAATGAAGGATTGTTTTGGTTCCATATCAGATTTACCTTTAGCCGGAAAATTTACCATAGACATGTCATGATTAAAATCTAGAAGAAATACAGTTTAGGAGTATACCATAAATGTAGGTTGGGGTCAAACTGAAGGGTAAATTCAGATCAATAGTCAAGTTGTACATAAAATGTAGGTTGTAAGGAAATTTGTTCATTGATTACTAGTCTTTCTTATAACATTCTTGGCCAAAGGTTTGGCCAGAAAACCCTCCATTCAGTTTTCCCCACCTAGTCTTTATTTAGAAAGGGTGTTTGTCTATCTCAGCACCATTAAATACAATTTTAGTCAAGGGCATTTAATATCCTAGGCTTTGCAACAATATGATTGAGCCTTTCTACACAATATGTAGAATTACAGATCTGCTGTTCCACTGTATGCATTTAGTCCCACAAGCCTTCGGTCAAATACCAAATAAATTCAACTAAATATACTCTGTATCAAACTGTTGAATTAAAAGTGAATCTAGATAGAGCAAATAATGTTAGAAATATTATGTTGGACACAATATGTTGAAGTATCATTTTGGTGTTGCAGGATGTTGTTTAAGATCAAATTTAGAGTTGTCCATCTCTCTAGTAGGTCATACCATTGACAGTGGTTCTAATGAGATATTTGTTTAAGAAAATCTTCATGCTCTTTCTTATTCTTGGAATAGATGAGAATATCATCTAAAATGTATCAATGGGTGCAAAGACGCTTAGTCACAATTAGATCTGTCACAAGCTACAGTTACTACAGCCTTCATTGGCTGGAACTTAAAAATGCACCCCTCAACGGTAATCTAGAAGACAAAATGTTTATGCATCAGCCATAGGGATTCTAGGCTGCATGTAAGGAAAACTTGGTATGCAAAATAAAGCTTTTTACATTTAAAACAAACTCCAAGAGCTTGGTACACAATTTTATAAAATATATTACAAGCTCCAGGTTTTAGAAGAAATCCTTCTAATCCAAAACCTTATGCCAAGGGCACTGGTGAGGCTATGGTGGTTGTAGAGGTTTAATTTATTTGGATGACAAAATCAACAAAAGCAGTTAGGTCAGTAAAATTCAGAGGATAAAGTTTAACTTGTGCTCAGATTTTGACATCATGGATTTTAGGCCTCCTTGACTACTGCCTAGGTGAAGAATTTTGGCTAGCTGATGTTGCTGTGTTTATGTTCCAAACAAAGTATGCCAAAAGCTTGCTTGAGAGGTTTAGGTTCTAGAGTCACTGATTGTAAATCAGCAAGTTCACCCAAGGAGGTTGGGCTGGAATTAAGTCACATTTCTGGTAACATAGCTTTTGACAATATCCTGCAAGGACTTCTAAGTACAAAGCAATATAGTTTCTTCAAACTGAGGCCATGCTCATTGTCTTATTCCAACAGGCAACATGTGCCCAAACTCTTTTCATCATTCGTTTTCCTATTAGGCCAATGTGTTTGAACTTTGTTCCACTCCAACACAGCTGAGAAATAAAGTGGTTCCCAAAGTCGATGCTCTACCTAAGAAGAGCCTCAGTGTTTCCAACAGCCATAGAGACAAAATCTGATGTATCTGATGCATTTTGACAGTAAGTATGAAATTTTAACCCAAGGCTACAACATTTAAACTGTATCACCACGTAGTGTGTCCAGTATTGCAAGATAGCAGGGGTAGTGAAATTTTCTCTCAACTATGATACCACTCAAGAGAATTTGTATGAGCATAAACAGATTTATAACTCAGAGATTTATAGCAGATTGAATAATATTATAATTCCATTTAAAATCGATGCAAGGATGAGCAAACCAGTAAAATTTTAACACATAAAAGCTAGTATTTTAAGATTAGCCAAGTACAATTCATTCCTTGAAATCTGAGAGAAAATCTCACTCTTCGATACCTATCTCTTAACAAGGATGACCTGTGAAAACTGCCAAGGGACAGATTTGCCACTGAATCATTGGCATTACTACTTGAATACCATCCCAAGCTGGGGTAATGATATGACAAAGAAGTCATATGCACAGGAGCAACTCTCCAAACCTTCAAAATTTTATGTCCATAATCCCCTGGGAGAACAATGAAAAAGCCATGTGCTAACCATATACTACCTTGTTGTCTAGTCCCGGACCAAGGTGAGACAAATTTCAGCCCAAGATTTCTACAGGAAAGACACTTTTCTTATAACCGCATATACTTTACTAGATACTCATCACTAGCCTCCTTGCTAACAAGGGAAGATCTACATATTTAGAGCCTCCTCGCTAACCTCCTTCTTAGTTCCAGCAGGATACACTATTGGCAACACTACAATAGCAAGGATCCGGATGCTTATCTCCCACCACCATCCACTCATGGGTGCAGGTAAATAGCTGTCTTATGCAATAACAATCTTTGAAAAAGGCAATAGCACAGAGCTGGACCCAAGCAAGTAGAGCAGAAACTGGAACATTTGACATCCTAAAACAACCCCTTGGATCATGCAGCGCAAGATATATGAGGAACCCTCTTCACTTCCACGAAATTTTGAATCAACATTGAAAGCAACGAATGCACATTCAAGCTTTACTTTAGGATCAGCAAAAGTTACGGTTGTGCAAAGAGAGAGTTTGTTTAACAGTAGTTTTGAAGTTTGGAAGTTACTATTTTAAAATGTATTAACTTCCCTTGTTTTCCTATAGTCTTCTCATGGTACATATTTATGCTTAGAATCTTGAGTTTAGTTTTTTGTATGTTTTGAACAATGCCTTACCATATCTCTTTGCTCTTAGCAGTCTAAAAAGAAGCACCAGGCATGCCATGATATAGAAGATCAGGAAACTGCTTCTATACACCAATCTTCAGTTTTAAGTCAAAGCAACACTGGCCAGTTTAGAAGCCCTATTAAACACCTTTTCAGAGGCTTCCATGTTCTTTGTAGAGATGTTGTGATGCAAGACATGTAACAATAACCAATAATTTCTAATAATAACAGGAGATCAAGTAATTGACATAATAATCTGATCACTGTAACCTCCCCACATAAAACCAGGAAGGGTTCAGGCTCTTTCCAACCAACCCCGGGACCCCTCAAGAAATGTGTGCTCCTCCTCCAGCCAGAAACTCCCACTCTCTAGAATGGCTCTACAAAATAGGTGCAAAAATCCTCCTGGAACACCACCAAACTCACCACAAAATCCCCTCTGAAAATTGGCTTCCAAATCCACTCCCTTCACACCCCTCTAGCTCAGCTCCATCAAGCCCTGCACAAGCCTAGCCAGGGAGTTCCCGTGCAACTCCAGAAAGTCAAATTTCAGCCTGAAGGATTCCCCCAAGTCCAGCATTGCAAACCACCACAAAACCCCAGCTAAAACCAAGGCAAATCACTCCCAAAAATCCTGGAATCCAGCATCCACACATAGAACAAGCTGAGATACTCCTGCAGTTAGCTCCAAAATGTAGCAAATGACTCTTCTAGGGTGACACTTGAGGTTCACTGGAGAGTTGGAATTTCCGCCTGGAAATCCCTTGTACTAAGCAGCACGTGTTGACTTGGCTAAACAGCTCAAGCAAACAATGGTTCAGTTTTCAAATTGTTAAAAAGCCCCAAAATGATGCTCCTCTGCTGCCTCTTCTCTCCTTGTGGGCCCCTCAATTCAACCCCCTCTCTTGACTTTTTACCTCCACAATGAATTTTCCTCAAGGGGTTCGAATTCCCTCCTTGAGGTGGCCCCCACATTCCACTATCAAGTTAATTTCTCTTTTTCCTCCAATGTTTGAAGCCTCCTTTCTCCCAAAAATTAAGTGGTGCCTCCTCAACCCACTTTTCCAAAGTTTTTACACCAAAAATATTCCCAATCGCCAAAATTTGCAAAAATTGGAACTTACTTAACAAAATTAATTAGCGGGGACATTACAATGTTTGTCATATGACCTTCAAACTTAAAAAGAAAATATATTATAAATTATAGTACCATATCTGCTCTTTTCAGAATATTTGAAAAGGATCTATAACAGATTATAAGTTATAACATCAGTCACACAATTGTTTTTAATTACAAATAAGGATGGTTTACTTATGATCTAATAACAGTTGCAAAGTAGTGGATATTTATTCAGTTCGTGAGAAGTAGCAACACTTCCACGGACAATACTTACATATGGCCTTTTATCATAACAAAGAACTCAAATTGATATGATCTCTCTTCTACTGTTTTCAAATTTCCTAAAACATCATTGAAACACATAACAAAAGCATTTTAGAAGAAGACAAGGAACATCAAAACTTTGAAGAAAGACACATACTAAACTTATCCTTTCCTAAAATTGTGTTCCACCAAATAGGGATTCTCCTTAATAAACGATTCAAGAATGAAACAGACAAAACAAATTGAAAAGTGAATCTTACCATTGGTCCAAGAAATAAAGCAGCATCAGCCAGACGTGATGTGATTATTACATTTGGTTGAGACTCCTCCAATACATGAACAATAGGAGCTGCTCCAAGGTATGTACTGACACCCTTATTATGCATCACACTAAGATGATATCAGCATTGCATGCAAATATAACCCAAAACAAGAAATCCAAAAAGCTTGATTGTCTCCTGGACCATTTTTCATTACTTTACTTCCCAACAATAACTTTGAATCCCTCTGAATTCAAATAGAATTGGACAGAACAAAATAAATATTAAAGACTAGATGATTAAACATATTTGTTCCGTCATTGTTCACATTATGTAAATATGCAAAACTTGATAGGAATTGTCCTTCGATTTAATCTTTATTTGAAAGCATGGTTACAAATTTACTGCTATATCTTAAATGCCTTAGAATTATCTCCATATTAAAAGGAAATAAACACATTATGAGTCAGTATACACTAAGTTGAACAATAATGACATGGTTGAATAATCCAGGAAACAATGTTTTCAGGACTTCAGCAGCACTCATTGGCTTCAGCATGAAAACCATCAGATTTACATTCATGGTTTAGTATTCTTGAAATGCAGAATCGACACTCTTTTAGCTGACTCGGCACTCTTTCAACCCAGCAACAAATGCTAAACAAGTATCTATTTCAAGCACCTCTGCTACTTATCATTTTCCTTTTCCTTTTAGACCATTGAAATGTAGTTAGTCTAATTCTGCATGTTACCCTAGAGTTATACCACAAATAACTTGCCTATCTGGTTCAATATTTTTCTTTTGTTGATGTACTTTTCTGATAAAACTTTACAGGAAAAATTAGAAACTGAGATAGCCAGAGGAAACATACTGCAGTAACATGTAGTAAGTCCTGGTCCTCAGAAATTTTGATGTTCTGGGAGTTTAAAACATTGATACAGGTCTTTAATATATAAGCATTCAGTATATGCCAGCCTAACTTTTCCATACCCTATGTAATTTTGATTAAGAAAACTAAAAACACAAATGAATAGAAACAGTATGCCAGTCCTCGGTAAATATGTAATACCCCTTGTGGAAATTTGGAACTGGGAATAACAGAGCCTGATCCTGCAAGCAACGACATAAACATTCCAATGTCCTTTAAAAGGTTATAAAGTACATAACTTCAAACTTATGAGATGATAACAATGTCTTCCCCATATAAAAAATTATTATATAGCAGTTGAAACCATAGCAGCAATATTCAGCCGTGTTGGTCTTTGTTATACAGAAATTCGCAGGGAGTTTGAAATTTGGCAGATTATCATCATAATATGGATACAATAAATTTAATCAAATGCTGAAACATATCTACAATTTTAAACTTTTAAAGATCCAGGGAATGTTAATATGTGTGATGAAATATATTAAAATGTTTAAACTTGAGAGACCACCACATTGTATGCTCATGCTATAGTTTAACAGTTAGCAATTACACACTGTTCATTAAAATTCAATTGTTAAGATAAGAGTGGAACTTCAACTAAAATAGCTAATGCTCACACTGCAGTTTAACTGTTAACAATTCAACTATTTATTAATTGTTAACATAATAGCGGAACTATAATAACAGCATAGAAAATTATAGCTCATACTATTCATAACTTTACCATTACATGACCATGACCACATTAATGAATCCTCGGCTCATACACTCTATAATATAAATAAATATAAACTCAAGTGGCATAACAACAATTTTGTAGAGCAAGACAAATAAAGAACAGACTTTTTAACATATGATTTTGTAATGTTCCAAATGGAAAGTTAACAGTGATATTAAGCAAAATACACATGCAACACAGAAAAATTCAAACAACAATTAAACACCCATAACATTGCACCAGAACTGCGCCAAACTAAGCCATTTCATTATCAAAAGGAGAGTACAATGCATTGGAAGTGTGCACCTGGGCTTGCCAAAGCAAGCTAGACAATCCCAGGTAAGAAAAATGTTGCCCGCATGCAAAAGCGAAGGCTTCTCCTCAGTGTACTGCGCTGACCCTGGAATTTCTGCAACTGCTGGCAAGAAGAAATCCTTGTTTGAGCCTCCAAAAGTGCTCAGAAAATTCTACAAAATTAATCTTAGGCTCTCCACCACAAACCCAGAAAGGGTTTTGGAAAATTCTACCAACCACCTGGGACCCAAAATTTCAACTCACTCCTCCCATTAGGGGTATTTTGAGGTCTAAAATGGGACTCCTAAGAAAAATATACAACCAAAATAAACTTTATAAGAACCAATAGGATTCAAGATGATGATGTCAACCATGGGGGATGATTCACCAATTTTTGAGTAAAAAAGTAAAAAGATTAAAAAATAATAAAACTACTTTTTCAACTCGTATTTTCAACTTATCTCCCTAAGGTTTTACTCAAATTTCGAGCGTGGGTACTCATTGGATGCAAAATTCAATTTCTCATCGAAGGAGTACCCATGTTGCATACTTTATATGGACCATGTTGCATACTTTATATGGACCCTGCTATATGAAAAATGAAAAATACATCAAAAAATGTCATAACAATCAAATTTTCCATGTATTTCTCATTTTTCGTGTAGCAGGGTCCATCGAAAGAATGCAACATGGGTACTCCTTGGATGAGGAATCAAATTCTGCATCCAACGGGTGTTGCCACTCAAAATTTGAGTAAACCCATAGGAAGATGAGTTGAAAAAATAGTTTTTTCTTTTTTCCCTCTAAAATTTGATGATGTAATCTAATCTTATTTTATTATTTCCGCTATTATTTTAAAATTTCCTTAGGAGGCCCATATTAGACCTCAAAATTCCCCTAATGCCACTAGCTGCCAAATAATTATGCTGTTTGGGGCACCAAAACTCCCCCAAAAATTCTGCAAAATTAAGAGTCAACTCCTTGACCCCTGACCAACAAAACCCGGAAATGTTTTGGGCTAATTCTGACCTCCAAGAATTACCCAAAATTGGTGCTACGCCCTCCTTGGCAGAAACTACGTCCTCCACAACCACAATTGCTAAATATAGCTCTTATCATTCCTCAATCCGCTATAGAACTTCCTTGAAAATTTCCTCCCAAAGAAGTGAGAGGATTTCCTTCCAAAATCCAGCACAAGAGAGATGAATCCAATCCCACGAATTTTTCCCAGTGACACTTCTGCGTAGGCCCTAGAATGGAAAATTTGGTTCTCTCAAGAGCAGCAACTTCTAGCCTTGAAATTCTCCATAATTGTCGGTCCACCGTATTGAATTTCCATGACCTTGGGTCTAGGTTAGAGTCTTAAAATCACTGACGCTACCAAACAAAGAATCTCAACCATAAGAAACTTTGCACAGTGGAAATATAAAGCAGTAAATCACATATGCACAACATACACAGTTTTAAACAAAATTGTACAATATGTACAATCCCAATCTTCGTTATATTAAACAAACTGAGTAATACAACAGTCTATGGTTTACAAGATACAATGACAAACTTCGTTGCAGCTTCTATGTCGTATCTTGTCTTGTTGGTCCTTCGCTTCCGTACTGCTCACTAGTAGTGCCTTAGTCCATCAAGGCATCTACACATCGAGACTCCAAAAGGGTTGCCTCCTATCGCTGCTGCAAGTCACATCTGCTACAATGAACACGGGCTCATCAAACTGCTCTCTAGGTAGGTCTAATTCCCGAGCTCCAATCTGCCAATCTAGCAATCACTTTCGTCCATCAAAGTGTTGCACATAACGCTGCAATACTTCACCCAAACACACACCAACAACGTCCTTCTTGTCTACTGCTCTAGGGCTACTTTGGGTAGCCAACATACTGCCCTCCAATTAGCTCTATGACACACAATCCAATCACTGCAGAATCTAAAATGATGAAGGCTTATGGTCACTTAAACAAGCCTCCAAATTTGCTCCCACAGGCTACTAGCAGCTAGACAAATGATCCAAAACTGGTCCCAAAAACACAGACCCAATACACCTCCAACTATTGCTCCAACTCTGCTTTTGTTATTGTCATCACAGTGACTGGTTAGGACACCAAACAGTGATGTAACAACCCTCAACCAACCATCAAAACAACCCTCAAAAGTTGCGGTCTTCCCTTGTCAATACCCTCTGCCTCCACATTGTTATATAGGGGTCAAAGCATCCCCAAAACAGTCCACGCATTCATCTATTTGTGGAGTTAGGGCCTGTGGCCTACCATGGGTAGCTCCTAGCTCTCCAAGCAGAGGTTCCAGCCACTAAAATACCTCCAAAACAGCACAATTATGCCTCTCCTTGCTGCGGCCTAAGCTACCCAGCACTTCACACATGAATAACCCATGAATTAGCCCTTAACCAGCCCTTCAAACCACACACAGTCACCTACAGGACTGTGGCCCAATCATAGAAGGTTCCACGTTGTCTCATACCTCCTCCATGTTGTCTTATGCTCCTTTGTTGTGGCTTCTAGCTCCACCGAAAATTTCAGAGGCTCACTTGGTGTATTGTACCCATAAATGGATGCCTTTATCACCCACATATCACCTTCTATATATACCATAAACAAGGGCTCCAACACGTCACATTTGAAGTGACACTTCTTTTGGATTGTATTTACATCAAGTCGGCCTACTTGACAACCAAATTAATTTGTCAACTTCAAAAATTAATATCTCTCTAACGACAACTTGGATTCAGACGATTTTCGTTGTGTTGGAATCGCCTTTCCAAGCACTACCATCCTCATCCATCACATGTCCAAAATTCATCACCATTTTGTCCCAAATCTCGATGGGTACCAAAACCCCACACTTGGGTTCCAAGCCCACAAGCTGCCATTGTGGTGCTTTGCTCTCCAAACCATGAACCCTAGAGCTTGGAGTACCTCCCAAGCTACACAAATCAACACTCCCTCTTAACGAGGGAGGTACTTCCAAGACTAGGAAGTATCTTGTCATCAGTATCACTGCTCGCAATGCTTGCCCAACTCTTGGCACTCACAATCACAGTAATCCATGTATGGTGAACTACGCCCTTCTCGGAAGTGGCGTTGTTTGTCACTGCTGGAAGCAACCTGCTGCTTCTTCCTATCCTGTAACGTCTCCAACTCTTTCCATGATTCCTTCTTGGCAGTTGTAGGAGCACCCTTGCTCACCACTGACCACGCGCTCTTCTTGAGTTGCAGAGTCTTCCTCTGAATCTGTAAGCTCCCTCTTGAACTAGACTCCCTCTGAGTCTCTAGAACCTCGACCTTCTCAGAAAAGTGTACCTTCTTCTCGGGAACCTGTACCTTCTCCTCTGAAGCCTGCATTTGCACCTGCACCTGCACCTGCTCTTGCTTCTCTAGAACTTGTACCTGCTGCACTTGCTTCTTTCCATGATCCGCGGGCTTTGCCATTGTTGACCTCTACCGGTCAACTACCCATGCAGTACACCCCCTGTTTCTTCGCAAAAAAGGGGCAGCACCTGATCAGCGTATCCGTGCCATCCTGCAGTCATCAGCAGCTTGATCAATCTGATCGTAAACCCAGTCTGCATGTATTAATTGTAAATAATCCTAGCAGATGTGAGTCGTGTTGTAAATTGCCTAGGTGTACCTAACTTTCCTATGATAATCTATGTCCCGGAAGGTTTTTCGTTCACCGATCCATGGATCGGCAGAGTTTTCCTTCAAACCTGACCCCAAAGCCGGGATAGATTTTGTCATTGGAATTTTAAGAGAATCCTAGTGTTTTGATCTGCTAGATTATAGTTGTGTCGCAGAACTGGGTGATTTGTGAGGGTCTATGTTAAAGGGGTTTTTCTCCCTTAAGATGTAAATTGTAAAAGTCATGATGTAATGTGTCCTGAGGGTCGAAAATGTTTTAAATCCCCTCCTGAGTCCTAAGTCCTAGGTCCTAGGTGATGTTTCCAAAGGCTTAGTTCGATGATCCATTTTAAAATGAAT
>APFE030771095.1:3486-22901 GCA_000404065.3 Pinus taeda
GCTCAATCCCCGCACCCTGAATTGCACTCCCTCCAATTGCCACCAAAAAACCAAAAATCTTTAAATCAACCCCCCTTATCAATTTACTATCTTAAAATCTTTATTCCTAATTGGTCAGCTTATCATATTGAAAGATCTACCCAATCTGACCCGAGAGAGCCTTCTCATACCTCGTAGGGCTAGCTACGAGGTGAAATGGTTTGATGTAGCCTTGAGAGTTTGTCTATCTCAGCCTAGGTGAATTCCAGGTGCTAACAGACCATATCTCCGAAAATATAGTGAAACAAGATTTGAAATTTGGGCTCGAGCTTCACCAAGATTTCGACTCAAATTTCATAGTCTAAACCTTCATAGAAAACAAATTATAGTGAAAATTCCACGATGACCTATTTGTGATGGAATTTTGGAGCTTGCAAAAACCTTAACATTCGCAGATCATATCTCTAAAAATATAGTGACACAAGGTCTCAAATTTGGACGTGAGGTTTAGGACGATTTTAGCTCAAATGATTTTTTTTTTTAGCTTCTGAAACTTTGCAGAGAAAATTTATATCGAAAATTCCATGATGACCCATTTGGAGCAGTGAAACCCTAGAATCCAAAGCTCTGATACCAAATGTTATGAAACCAACTCACAAAAAAGATAGAAAATATAGATCAGCAACTTCAAAATCAGCCTCTTCGAGGGGGAAAGCTCCTTTACATTACAGAAATGAACAATTCTTGGATGATGCAAATGACAATACCTTCTTTCTATATATAGGAGTCTAAGTGGTCCCAATATAATCAGAGCCTACATAACAATAATATTGTAGGGGCACAAAAAGAACAATAGTGGGCTTCTATGTGGCAAAATAATAACAATATGGGGACTACATGGGCACAACAATACCATAAGGGGGTTGCACTAATAACAATAAGGGGCTACACTAGTAGTATAGGGACCTAACGTACTGCTTTCAACTGTGTCTTTTGATACAGCTCTCTTGGAGGCCATGATACCTGTACTGTAGTATACCTAGCGGGGATATTATGGGGTACATAGGGCGGTACCCAATGGCATAATGTAATAATGGGATGGGCCATAGTAATAAATAAAGTGGTTAAACCGTATCATGTAAGGGACCACAAGTAGTTAGTAATAATGTGATGAGCCCATTGTATTAGATATATGGTATTGAGAGAACCATGGTAATGACCCATGGTATTGTATGTATGAATCATATATAGAGGCTAGAGACTCCCCATTTAGATATGTCAAGGATTATTGGATTGGAAAGCATATGGCTTTTGGAGTGTTCTCCTTCCATAAAGAGTGATTGTATGGTGTTACCTACCTCAAGGGTTTGATCACTAAAGAGAAGCATTTCTATATTTTGTGTTTGTTTATAGTTATTGAGTATATTGGCATCATTTCATATATTTTCAGGATAGATCTATTACAAGTGGTATCAGAGCACTTTCTTGGGCAAAGCGGAGATTTTTTTTTTTTAGTAAGAATTTTTTGGGGTGGTGAGTTTGCATATCAAATCTGTAAGTTTTGGTACAAAATTTGTAGAATCTAATTACAGATTTGGATTCTTGGCAAAAAAATACCCAATTTGAAAAAGAAATCGGCTGAATTGCTTTCTGGATGAGGGAGATATTGCTGATTTAAAAATTAGCTATGTTGGAGAACGTTTTGATGAAAATTCATGGGCGGGGAAACCAGTTAAGTTTTGTCGTTTTGTGGGAACTTTTGAGAAAAAAATTGCAGATATGAGATCCCCTTGAAAAATTACCCAATTCAAAAAAACAATCGATCGAATTGGAGTTCGGATGAAGGAGATATCACTGATTTAAAATCAACTCTTTTTTCAGAAATTTTTGTGACGGCGAGACAGTTGCAGCGCGAATATGAAATTATAGTGTCTAGATCGGGATTTCTAATACATGGGAAGATGCAGAATGGTCGTTCCATTTCCGAAAACAGGTCATAATAAATATTCTAAGCAATATTGACCGAACTATGACCACTTTAAATTTTCGCCAAGTAAGTGATTTTTTTTCAAACCCTCTTCTTGGCTTCTAGCAAGATGGTTTTTTTTAGGAAAAGATGATGGCCCTACTATTGAAGAATTCATAAGCTGGGAAAAGTTATCATATGGGGAAAAGTGGAAAAATTTAGTATGAATTGGTTTGGAGGATGAGGTTGCCAAATGGTTTAGATCACTTGACAGCAAGAAGTTGTACAAACTTTCAGATGAAGAGTTTGAAAAAGTCTTTTTAGACAAATGGTCTCATGCTAGAAAACAGGAGAATGAGACATGTAAGAGGTTATTTTCTATTGGTATCTCCTTATTGCAGGTTCATGGATGTATTCAGAAGGATAAGATCATTGTGTTTATAAATCCTAGTTGCAAGCAAAATCTTCTAAATGTTAATTTGGCAAAAACATTGCAATTTCTAGCAAAAAACACGGAAAACACATAGGTTGATAATAAGGATGTTCAATTTTATAAAGATTTGAAGATTTCCATGGATAAGTATGTATTGCATTATGATTTTTATGCTTCATATATGGATAATGTGGATGTTGTTTTGGGATATCCTTGGATGGAGTTTGTTGGTACTATCAATATTAATGTGCAGAAGAAATTCTTGAAGCTCTGGTATAAAAAGAAGAAAATTACATATAAGATATTTCCATCAATAAATAGGTAGAGTCCAAGGAGGTTAAAGCAGAAGATGTTGCAGGTACGGACACATCAGATGAGGAATCAGTGGTTGAAGTAATACTCGAAGATAAGAAATAACAACAGGCACCACAACATGTACTAGATACCAATCAGGCTCAGTTAGGTGGTGAATTAGAGCAAGATACACCATTGGTTAAAACTTCAGCGTATCACCACCCACATCATCCAGCAAGAGAACAACCTACAAGATGGCAACGAATTAGAAACAAGGAAAACAACCCCCGCATGACATATAGAGAGGGGCGGCGATCCACCCACAACACATCAACACAGAAGAGTTGCCAGGGTCAACCTGCATCTCAAGTGAGCGAGGCACTAGCTAGATCGAGGGCTCACCTTTCTCTTGGATGGCTAGATGCACGTACATGGTACTAGTAAACTATTCTTTTGAGTAAATCTTATTATTTGTGTTCTTCTTATGTTTCAGGGGTGAAACATGTTTAAGGGGGGTGGAATGTAGTATACCTAGGGGGGATATTATGGGGTACAGAGGGAGGTACCTAAGGGAATAATGTAATAATGGGATGGGCCATAGTAATAAATAAAGTGGTTAGACTGTATCATATAAGGGACCACAAGTAGCTAGCAATAATGTGATGAACTCATGTTATTAGATATATGTTATTGAGAGAACCATGGTAATGACCCATGGTATTGTATGTATGAATCATATATAGAGGCTAAAGACTCCCCATTGAGAGATGTCAAGGATTATTGTATTGGAAACCATATGGCTTGTGGAGTGTTCTCCTTCCATAAGGAGTGATTGTATGGTGTTACCCCATCTCAAGGGTTTGATCAATAAATAGAAGCATTTCTATATTTTGTGTTTGTTTACAGTTATTGGGTATATTGGCATCATTTCATATATTTTCAGGATAGATCTATTACAAACATACAAGGAGTCTCCCCAATATGAAGTCTCAATTAGGCTTCACACCATTTTGTATAGGAGCCCCATCTGAAAATGTGGCTAAGATTCCATGTACTTGAATATTTTCCTTGGATGTAGTAGTTAGCATAAGAGAGCAACAGACATGTACTTTTGAATGAGCAAGTATTGCTTGTGAAATGTTCAATTGCAAAATGTATCAAGGTTCTTTCACTAAAAGGAAACAAAAGTGGGTCTTTAGGAGAAAAGTAATAGTACTATACTAATAAAGACACACGCACACATACATATGAAATAATCATTAACTACTTGGTGAAATTGTTCACATGGAAGTAACAATCATTAAAATGATTACAAGACAACTCCAACAAGATTGGCACCAAAGTGAATGAAATAGTTCAATTTATTTAGTACGTAAGAATAGAAACATATACTAAAAACATCTAAAGAATAATCTTACATCATTTAGGATATACACATGAAAGTGTCTTGGCTCAATGAGCTTCAAATATTAAGTGAAAGTTCCAAGATACATTGATACAATGAAACACTACTAACTCCAATAGTGGAGTGTTAAGTCACTACTCACTCTCCAAAAGAACTATCTTCCTCTTTAATGCCCAGTTGGATAAGCCAAGGTGAAAAATCCTCTCTTTGAGTAATGCGCCTTTTTTTATAACAAGAGGAATGGCCTTTTACATCCCCATGACTCTTGAACCACCCGCATGACTTTTAGATTTCTAATGTGACCTTTGGAATTCTATATGACTTTTGGACTTTTCCATGTGACTCTATTGTCCATATGCGACTCTTGGACTTCCACATATTTACATTTGCAATATTTCCCAAACTTACATCATAATTTCCAAATCATCATGTGATGACAATATGACAAGTCATTAACATTGATCACTTGAACCCATGGTGACTTGTACATAGATTTCTTTGAGAAGTGACATCACTACCACTATGTCATCAATACTTGTAACAGATCTTGCAATGTAATTTCCTTCTACCCTCCAAAGGGTCTTGAGAGATTATGGAGTTTTTATGAGTCACTTTGATCATTGGGATCCATTTTTCTTTCAACTATCGAAACATGGTACCTTTTTTCCTTTTGTCTTCAAGATGCTTCCTTGGGCAAACTTTCTTGATAGATCTCCTCACACATATTTTCCATTCTTTATTCAGAACCTGCAGGTATAGATCACTCATAGCAAGTAAACGTTAGCCCAAAATATCCCATTTTATCATGATTCATGCAAATTTTCTCACTGTGGATCAACATTTCACAAGAGAGAGAGAGATAGGCCTTCTGTTCATAGAGTGCACTTGCAAGAGATGAGAGAGGGATTCACTGCTAACTGATATTGCACCATGCATAACTTTGAAGGAGGGGGAGGCATGGTGGGTGCAGGGCACAGTTGCAAGAGATAAGACAACATAAATGTTCATTGGAAATGAGCCATGCACTAGGGAGGAGAGCCAGGGCCACAAGGGGGGTGTAGGGTGCAATTGTAAGGCATAGGGGAGGCATCACTACCCAGTAGAAGTGTGCAGTGTGCTCAGCTGAAAAAAAATCAACTGGCACAAAAGGAGAGACAAGAAGTTAGGAAGGAGGGTTTGCTGACTAGAAATGTGTTATGCGTAGGAAGGAGATAGAGGTACAAGGATAGCGAAGGACATATTTCTATATGAAAATGAGGGTCTCCACTAGGCCTTAGAAGTACGCAATGCACTCTTCCTATCCTATAGGACATGCTTGCAAAGTCAGAAAAATGTCTAAGTTTGAAAGTGTGAAACATGGAAAAACACAATGAGTTAGGGGTGTAATCAAGAATAACACATCTCAAATCATCAATAAAACTTAGATAGGATCCATGACTAAGAAATATACACCAAAATTCCAGTTTAAAAACATTCACCAAGTGTAGCCAAAAAAGTATGTACAGTTGTGACACATAAGTGTCGCTTGGGCTAGAAAGTGTACTATGACTCCAAAGTGCGCCATAGTTATTCCTAATGATCTAATGACACTTATAAGGGATAAATACACTTGTAAGATGTGTAAAAACATAAAAAAAACTTTACAACCAAAAGTGACACTTAACATACTAGAAGGTGGGCTCAAAAATTTGAATATAGTAAAATTTTGGAGGGTGGTGTAGTAGCGACAACACTTGACGATACAATGGGCGAATTTTAGCTTCTCTACCTAGGGGTAGATTTCAGTGAAGATTTAACCCTTTAGGATGTATTGATTCATTAAGGGAATCTCCTTAGCTTCCCCTCTTAACCCAGTTATGCATGTAGGACCCACAATTTCCATTCTTGGTTTAACACACAACAAATTTTTCCATTTGACAATTATTTTGGTCCAGGAAAAGGGTAATATATAGTTATGATTTAACTATAATTAGAGTCTTTGTTTTCATCTCCAATGTTTCTCTGCTACCAATAGGACTATTCAATATCCTGTTGGAGTCACTATAGGAACAGAAGCATCGCTTCGCTACCAACGGGCTTGTCCAGTACACTGATGAAGTTACTAGCTTCACCTCTGTGCGCAAGAAGCCTTTCTCTTCTTCACCCTTTATTTATTTTATTTATATAAATATTTTTAGGAACTTATTATTTCATGGGGAGGAAGAGGGATCTTGACTTATTGAGAGCATAAGAGGTTGTTCCTTCATATACAATTATATATACCTATGATATTGATTTTCTCGATGTTGATTTTCCCCGTTCCCTTCTCTACTTGACTGGATTAGCATGTAGAATACCAAGTAATTTCAACACCAAGTTAAAGAATAAGGATGCTAGAATATATGTGGGTATCATGGTTCTACCCAAATATTTCCCCTTGAACGTATAATATTTTCTTTCTGGACATTACTTAACTTAAGGCATTTCCTAAATAGAGGAGAAGTAACAGATAGCCAAGCATTGCGATTGTCACTATCCATGTTCATTTCGCCACATAGTCCTTTTGAGCCATACATGACTATCAGACAAAATATTATTTATGTACATTGATCGAAATAATGGAAAAGGAATGAGACATGACAAAAAAAAAACAACATGAGGCAAGGAAAGAAAAAATAAAGTTACCTATCAAACGTGAACTATTACCTAAAAATGAGAACTCTAGCCCAAAAACCCAAAAAACACATGAAAAAACAATCCAAAACGAAAATTGTGTATTCTAGAATGATGTTTTTTTAGGGTAAATTTTCAACATTTTTAAATTTTTTTTTTTTTTTTGCAAAAAGGATGAAAAAACACTCTCAAAGAAAAAAGTGTTGACGCTGGAATAAGGAGAAAAAAAATTGGATTACAATTTTGACACTTTCTAGCAATGGAATTAAAGATAAAATATCATAACTTTGAAAAAACGTAATACAACGATTCTAAGACACTCAATTAAAGATAACATATCATGTCTCAAAGCCTTATAATTCCAACAATTTTCATCCATCTTGTTAAAGATAAAATATCTCGACTCTAAAAACCCCTAAAATTGTAATTGTTTTCAACCATAACATTAAAGATAAAACATCGTAACTTAGAAAAAAATTAATATTTTGACAATTTTTCAACCATGGAATTAAAAACCTTAAGTTTTTAACATATTTCAACCATGAAATTATGGATAAATTATATGACTAAAACAATTTTTAAAAATGAACAAGTAAATGAAAGATCCATTATTCCAAGAGTAATTTTTATTTTAAAGGCTAAAAGTATAGCTCTTTTCAAATCTTAGCCTAAGACAACTTATCTTATTGCTATAAAATCCTAAAAATCAACCATCAAAACGAAGTGTCCCCTTTTAATGAGGCATTGAAATTTCAACATTTTAAAAGTATCTATATCAAATGAAAACAATAAATAATATCATGGAAATATCACTGTATAATTTAAAATTTCAACATTAATTTCTAATATTTTTTTACTTTTAATCAAAATATCAACTTTGGTAGATTGAATATAACATAAATTATTTTTGTAATTCATTGTGCATTGTGGATATTCTAAAGATATGATTTCTTCATAATTAAAACATATAATCCAATGAACATATAAATGCCTCATAACTTCATGTAAGATCATATGGAAGTCAAAATATTATTTTCAAGTTACCATGCAAACATAATTTACATAAAATGTCTTAGGCCTTTATTCAAAAGCACTCATAGGTTTTGGCAGACCAATGGAATCTACATCTTCAGATGAATGACTGGATGAAGATGAAGATGATCCATATTCTTCTTTTTCATCAACTAATGCCACATATGAGTCAACATGCATGCCCACCATTTCATGTTTCAAAATTCTTCTAGATCTACGACTAGGTTCAACAGACTCCCATCTCAACAATTTTGCTTCTGGTACCAACTTCTTAAAAATATCTAGGGTCTTGAAGCAAAGAGTTCCTCTCTTTGTTAAATTGAATTCGTAAACAAGTATGTCAACATCCTCCAATTTTTATAGGTCTACGATGATTTATATTTGTACCCTTTCTTTTTATCTTTCTACCAATTTTTTTATCAACTACCATCTCTGGCTTGTACACACCTTTGAATGGGTGGGTATTTGTGGCATACCATGTACTTCAATAGCTGTAATATATTCATTTTCTTTAATGACCTTTGTAACCTTGGAAAACTATAATTGATAGCCAAGTGGATCTCCATCTGGTAACACTGCTATTATGCAAACCCCCTTAACATCCTACACAGAACCCTTGTAAAGGTCTTCCATGGCTTCGTGTTGTGCACATGATCTTCTAGAATCAAAATAGATTTCTCTTTTCTCTACCTATGGAAAATTAATAATACCTTGAGATTTTTGTTGTTCAATAATGTGTCTTTTTTCATGTTCATTTGCCATATTTTGTGTCCAAATAAATGAAGTCTTCAAAAGAGTATCTTCATTTACTGATCTTAAAATGATATCACTCTGATTATTGAAAAAAGACTCCCACCAAACAGAATCAACAACATCAAAGTACTCATATGTATCTCTAATACATCTTTCAATTTCTTCCAAGCATTAAGAATAATTTATATCTCTCTTATGCCTTTGTGCATTATGGAGTTTAGCAATTTACTATAATAACAATATCTTTGATGCAAATATTGGATGCTCTGGAATGAACTTCAAAAATGCTAAACCTGATGACGACCCCCATTCTGCAACAGTTGAATACTTCTTGCCCCATATAAGTGTTTTCACATCAATTTTTTGATAAGAAATTGATGCTGGAAGCTAATGCCATTAAGTTGTTCAATGCATTTCTCCTCACCATGCAATCCCATAATAAACCTTCACATGTTAATAGTTTCTTCCAACACATGAAAAACAGGCTCTGGAATGTATGATTTCTTAATACATTCAATTAATGATGGTAGGATCCCAACATCTTTCCTCCTCAATATTACTGAAAAATGACTAAACATCTAAGCAATATGGTCATGAGTATGCCCAGCAAGAAGGAAACCAACCTTTCCCTTTTTAAAAATTCTCAATTCAACAAGCATGTTTAGATATCCAAAAAGAACTTGATTTTTGTTTTCACGATTTGTGTTGTCTAATTGCAGATACAAACCTTGAAGAAGAATACCAGATCAATGAGAAACCACATCATGGATTATAGTTATGGTCATATTTGCATCATTATGAATATTCGGAGCTGCGAAGTAAAGCCTTGGCAACATATTCCCACTAAAGACCATATAACCAACCAAGTGAAACTGAATAAATTTTTCCTCGTGTAATTATTTGGTGTGGTTACAAAATGTGGCAAAAGTGTACTTTTTTGGTCCATACCATCAATTCTCAAACCCAAATATTTATTTGGAATATCATAGCACTTCTTTCGATGTTTATACAAATTTTTCCTTTCACTTGTTTGCTAATTGTGATGCCCTTGAAGTGCTTTGACAATGGAATATGCACATAAAATAAAAGTAACCTATTAATAATTATATTTTCATAGTTGATAACTATCCAATTTTTAAAAATAATGTTATGAATGCATACCTCTTTCTGCCCCTTGACATTTATCCCTTTTTCATTTCAGAGAAGCACATGTATTGCACACCCCCATCCTTGTCTTCTTAGGGATATGAACATTGTTGAATTCATTCTTCCATATCGTTGTAAAATATGAATATGTAATAAAATTACCATCTCCTTTAGCACCTTCTACATATTCTTTGTATAAGTTGTAGGTTTCTCGTCTTGAAACATTATCTCGAATATGTATTGAATATTTATTTGGAATACACTCTCCATGATTTGAAAAGAAGTCTTTCATCCATGACATTGTATTATTTTCTAATGGCCCAAACTCTCATCTATAACGTACTTCTGAATAAGATGTGGGATCTTTTTCTAGCCTTTCTTGGATTCTTGACAAATGAAAATTACCAATTGAACGCAACATTTTGAAAGTCTTTCTACAGAGCAATACATTCTCAATATGATAATTGTTGGGGCTTGGTTTTGCCCAATTTTTACACCATTTTCCATATTTTACCTCTCCCATTTTGAACTATCTTTAACCCCTATTATGCTTATTTTGGTTATAATACTTAGGGTTTTTCCAAAAGGGTGTCGTAACCTAAAGGTATGCAAATAACATGAAAAAGTGTCTTTTACCTTAACTTTAAGTATTCCTTACAACCAGTCGTTATTTATTTAATTACCATGCCAACTAATCTAGAGTTCTTATGCATATTTGTTTTGATTCGGAAATAAGCCTGTATTTCCTGTAGACAGCTATGTGATCCTATTTCCTGCAAACACTCCGGAATTCCTGCAACCACGGATTTCCTGTAACTTCCCAGATTTCATGTAACAACATTAGCAGTTAGCTATGTTCCACGAATATCTAAGTCAAATGGGAACATGGGTTTTGTGAGGAATATATCACATATGGATGTTGTCCTATTGGCTGTTTCAGATCTACCAACGATACTGCCTAGATTCATAAACCTTCCCTCGTTGGCCGTTTGGAGGAAAGCTACAACCATGTAACAAATTTCATCTAATCCATTCTTTCAGTCATGGATTAGACCCAGTATGGTTAAATTCGATATTTTGTAACAGGACTGTTAGCCTATGGCTTAGATTAGTAGTCTTCCTTACTTCGAACCATATATGGGTTTTTGTAAATGTATAAATTCTATTCTAGTTTTTATGATAGGGGGTTGCTGAGTTGGTTTCAGCTAAGACTGTATATCATATTTTACTTGATTGTATCTTTTTTAGATTAATACAATATTATATGTTCTGTCTACTTTAGTGAGCAAGCTATTCTAATTTGAATTGGTTGTGAGTAAGGGAGGGCCCCCTTTGCTCATAACTCCCATAGTTTAGTGTTCATGCATTTTATTTATTTTATGTAATAATAATTTATTTTTATAGCTAATGCACTCTTTCTAATATATCAACAACAATTGATTAAATGAACTAGTTTCCTGTTAATATGTGAAATTCATTTAATGAAGATTTGATTTCTAATGTTGATTGAATTTCTTAGTTCGTTGTAAGTTGATTTCTGTATCTTTTCCTAATCATCATAAGCAATCTTAAGAGCTATAGAGGGATGTTTGTTCCACTCTATAGCCTTTGTTTCTAAGTGATTGATGTAGGAAAAAGTCATTGGTTTTGTATGATTGTCCAGTTAGATTAATCAACACTTACAATGTTAAGTCTGCATATATTTTGCGCAGCATCTGACAAGCTTACCTGCCATGCATTGATGCTTTATGTTAATCAAATTATAAGGCTATAATTTGACTCAACATTTTGGCGTCATTGCCAGGGAGGTGCTAAAGGGATAATACTGAAGTGTTTTTGTATTACATGCATTGTTTGATATTTTTCAGGATTGGGGGAGTCGAAGTGGTAAGACGAAGAGCAAAGCCCACACACCAAAGGAGGTCAGAAATTCACCAAAGCCATGTCTTGATTGTTTGGTAAGTAGTTTCTTTTGAATTTATTTGCATAGTAGATGATTGGGTGCAACATCTACATATGTCTTTTGTGGTGATGTGAGCACCACTTCATTTACTAATACACTGGCAAGGAAAAAGAATTCTGCAAGATATAAGGTAGTAAGAGCAGAAGAGTCCGGTCAAAAGGTCCGTGGTCCTGAAAAGAGGCCATAACATATTCTTGCTTCTACAGTAGCAGCTTCTGTAGGAAAATATTCTGTTTTTGCTCATTTTGAATCTCCTACCATAAGGAAAACAACATATTTTCTCAATGGTCAACCTGAAAAGGAATTCCTTAGCAATCTGATTCAAGAACCAGAATTCGAAACCATTGATTCCACAAAAATTGTAGTTTACAAAGGCCCCACTTCCTTTTGGTCTAGAATGGCTCATGAAGAGGAGACTAGCCACACAGATGGATATGATGAGAAGGAAGAATAACTGGTCACATTCGAATTCCCTATCAGTGAGGTTGGTGGAGCTACTCAGACGAAGAATATTCCTCTTTCAACCTTGCCTAACTTTTGTGGGGTTCCTAGTGAAGATCCTGATGCCTTTCTATTTGAGTTCGATGTGTTATGCAGAAGCTATGACTATTCTTCCAATGCTCAGAAGCTAAAGTTATTTCCTACAACATTGAAAGATGCAGCTCTTAGGTGGTTTATGGGGTTGGCTTCAAACTCCATTACAACTTGGGAAGAAATGAAAAACGTATTCTTAAGGAAATATCAAGATTATTGCAAGACTAGGGACCTTAGAGAAGAAAATTTTGGCATGACTCAAAAGGAGGGGGAGAGTCTTGAGGATTGGGTGGAGAGATTTCAGTATAACCTGCAGAGATCCAAAATGAATCAACTGAGCAAGGATACTAAAAGAACAATTTTTCTCAGAGAAATCAGATGAGAATCTCTGGAGATTTTGAATTTGATGGGAGGAGGTGACATATCAAAGTTGGGCTATGATGAAGTATGTGAGATATGTCGGTGATATTCAAGACGAAATTCTAAAGTTGGAGGAGGAACAAGTAATACTTCCTCCAGACTTGTCAAGTCAGTTGCTGGAGCTAGAGTAACCAAAGCTGAAATGGGTAATTTATTTGAAAATTTAAAAACTGATATTCTTAGCACATTATCTTCTCAATTGGATGTCTTGCAGGTTAAGAAGAAACAGGAAACACAGGAGGAACTGGAAAAAGCCTTGGTTGTGTTCTGTTCAAAATGCAGGAAGAAGCATGCCGTGAGGTAATGTCCTGTAGATAGCATAGAGGTATGCCGAATCTGTGAAGTAGCATATCTAGCAGATCAAGGAGCTGCCAATGCAATTTATGCATTGACACCTCAAAGACCATGGCAACCATGTGCTGCAGGTATGGCTTAGTTTTATTTTAAAGTTCCTTATAATCAAAATCAGATGTGGAATATTCCAATGCTTTGGCAACCTTGGTAGGGGAATTTTTCTTACCGTACCACTCAGAATTTTTCTTCTCAAAAATTTTATACATCGCAACCCACACAACAACAAATGATTCAACCTCAACAACAGTAGCTTCTGTTGCTTTCCCCAACAAATAAACCTCATCCTATGCAACGTCCTGCCCAACTAGTGTCTAACCTAAATAATAAAACCATCCAATCTTCTCACAACATTGGATTGGTCACCTATCCCACTTTTCCTACCTACTGTATTGCACCACAGTCACTGCAAGAAATCCAGCTGAGGCCAGGAAAAGTGGTGACTTAGCCCAAAAGAATTGAAGAGATTATAGAGGAAGATACTCTAGAAATTCCTGAAGTTGAAACCACACCTGAACCAATAGAACAACCCACTTCAAGGCCACAAGAACCTTCCTCATCCCATACGATCCAACCTCCTTTTCCAGAGAGGTTGGAAATGAGACTAAAACAACACGAGTTTGATCTTGTGTATGAATTGAGAAATATATGCATTAAGATCTCGTTGCTACAAACAATTAAAGATATCTCGATCTATGCCAAAACAGTAAGGGAGCTATGTACCAAGAGACCTGGAAGACAAAAGAGAGAACTCTCTATGATTCAAGTAGGTGGAAAGCTTGCAAGTTTAATGTCTATCGAATTTGTTACTGAAAAATATGCAGACCCTGGAATCCATGTGGTTACCACCTTTATCAATGGACAACCTATAAAAAACACTTTAATTGATTTGGGTGCATCCATTAATGCAATTACTATGGAGCTCTTATCTAGAATATGAACCTTTGACTTATTGCCTACTCCTACCATGTTATAATTAGCAGATAGGTCTAAGAGAAAGCCAGAGGGGGTATTAGAAGACATTGTCATTTCATTAGATTCCTAGAAGTACTGTCCAGATTTTTATGTTCTTCAACCCAAAACTAACTTAGGACGACATCCTTTGATCTTGGGGAGACCGTGGTTAGCCATGACAGATGCTTACATAGGTTGTAGGTCTGGAAACATGACCATCACTCATGGGATTGAAATAAAGCACATTAATTTGTATCCCCCCTGCTCAACCTCTCTTAAGATCAGAAAATACACATTGGGTTGAAGAAGAAGAGCATGATTCAAAATGTACCCGACCAATTTTGACAATCGCCCAAGCCGTGAGCCTTAAAGAAAATTCAGAAGAAAATTTGATAAATTGTTGTCTTTCTAATCCTGATTTTTTGTAGCAAGAAGAAGGGCAGTCCAGTCATATTTTAGATTTAATTACTAATGTGCAGGATTTTCATGAGTATAGTACAACATCCAAACTACATTCAGCCTTATTATCTGCATTTCCTGCATATTCCATGACTGAATGGGGGAGTAAGTTAGTTGAAATTTTTCCTGAAAAACCTTTGAATATTAATTCTGCCTTAACCCCTGAACAAGAAAAACAATTAATTCAAGCATTGAAAAAATTTTCATACACTTTTGCTTAGGAATACAAAGATATGAGAGGAATTCACCCAGACACATGCATTCATCATATTTATATAGAAGATAAATCCAGGCTCGCGAGACAGCCACAAAGGAGGATGAACCCCGCTTTAAGGGAAATTTTGAAGGATGAATTGCAGAAATTGTTAAATGTAGGGTTCATCTATCCTATCTCGGATAGCTAGTGGGTATCTCCATTGGTTATTGTCCCCAAGAAGAATGGTAAATGGCGAGTGTGTGTGGATTACCGGGAACTAAACAAGGCTACCTTGAAAGATCACTTTCCCTTGCCTTTTATAGACCAAGTGTTGTACACTTTAGCAGGAAAAAAATATTTTTCTTTCCTAGATGTATTCAGTGGGTACAATCAGATTAGGATAGCTCCAGAATAATAGGAAAAGACTACATTCACATGTCCCTGGGGCACCTATGCATATAGGGTATTACCATTTGGTCTATGCAACACACCATCCACATTCCAGCGGGCAGTCCTTGGTAATTTCTCTGATCTATTGCATGATTGCGTAGACGTTTATATGGATGATTTTACAGTCATGGGTGATACTTTTGAAGAAGCTTTACATAATCTTGAGAAACTTTTGCAGAGATGTAGAGAAACTAATCTCTCATTAAGTAATGAAAAATGTTTTATGATTATGAATGAAGGTATTGTTTTGGGTCATCATGTTTCTGCTGTAGGAATTAAAGTTGATTTGGTAAAGATTGAATTCATTGCACAACTACCCCCACTAACCAATCAGAAGGGAGTCCGAAGTTTCCTTGGACATGTAGGCTACTATAGAAGGTTTGTTGGAAATTTTCCAAAGGTAGCCTCTCTATTATTTAAATTATTGACTAAAGAAGCTGAATTTGGTTGGGATGATGAGTTGGAAATTATTAATTCCTACTTGTCTATGGTTACAATTCTCCATTTGAGGAGTTTGTTCCTACAATATAGGGATTTAGTTTATCCTAGATTAGTGTGTGGTTGAGAGAATCTCTCAACCACACTAGTGTACGTCCAAGATAGAATTCCTATCTTGAGACCATTGATTGTATAAATATGTGTGTAATTCATTCATTCATTAATTAATAGAAAATATATTGAGTGTGCTACTTTTATCTTGGTATCAGAGCCTCAGGGCCTGGCCATTTGTGGGCTGGGTTGGGCTGGGCTGAGGAAGCTTGGCCCTCCTGGGCTGGGGAAAATAAAGAGTTTTGTGATTGTTTTATTTCTTTCCTTTGCTTGTTTTCCATCCTTTGTTATCGCTGCGAGATCTGAGCGCTGCCCCGTGCCGCTGGTTTTGTGGAGCGGTTGTCATGCTGTGCGTTGAAGACTGGCTCAATGAATCTGACAGGCCTGGCGAGGTGCAAGGCCGAGTCTGGCGAAGAGTGTGTGAACGTGCCTGCGACTTCAAAGATTTGAAGGACAATTTCACAACCTTTCGTTCTGCAACTGTTGCTGTGACTGGAAACGGATTCATCGCTCGCGACATGACCTTCGAGAACACGGCAGGACCCACGAAGCACCAGGCGGTGGCCCTGCGTGTGGGATCAGATCTCTCGGCCTTTTATAAGTGCGAGCATCGATAAATAGTCTTCTCCCCTCTGGCGAATAGGTGCAGTGGGCCTCTGTGGTGGTCAAATGATTCCTGTTATGTATGTATATATATATTGTGCTTGCGGTGCAAGAACCCTGTTCAGTTATACGGGTGTTCGTTCGGGACATACCCATCTCCTCGGCGAGACAGAACCCACCTGAGAATCGCAAGCTCGATCAGCCCACCTCATTTGCCTTCATCAAAATGGTGGCTTCTGCTGAGAACGGGACGGACCGGCATTTGAAGTTTCTGATATACGGGCGCACCGGCTGGATCGGGGGAGAGATCGGGAAGCTGAGTGAGGCGCAGGGGATCGCTTTCGAGTTCGGCAAGGGGCGCCTGGAGAATCGATCTCAGCTTCAGGAAGACATCGAGGCCGTGAAGCCCACTCACGTTTTCAATGCTGCGGGTGTCACCGGGCGCCCGAACGTGGACTGGTGCGAATCCCACAAGGTTGAGATGATTCGAACCAATGTTGTCGGGACGCTCAACCTGGCTGATCTTTGCCGTCAGCACGGCCTCATTCTCATCAATTACGCCATGGGTTGCATTTTTGAGTATGACGAGAAGCACCCCCTGGGCAGCGGCATCAGATTCAAGGAAGAGGACACGCCCAATTTCATGGGATCTTACTATTCTAAGACGAAGGCCATGGTTGAAGATCTGCTGAAGAACTTCGAGAACGTGTGCACTCTGCGAGTGAGGATGCCCATTTCTTCAGATCATTACGAAAATCCTGTTAATCCAATGGGTTTAAGATACATTATATAATTTTGGCTCTGCTATGTCTTCCGCGAATGTACAAGTACTATATTCATACAACAGAACCAGCAGCAAAGCATTTGGCCCATTTGTACATCTTGACATTGATTTTAGGGGGATGTGCTGGCTGTTGGACCAGACCTTTTGTGACACAGTCTCTACTTGGTACATCAATCCTCAGGGCCACACTTTATGGCATATTTTTATGGGTTTCAATGCCTATTTTGCAAATGCATTTTTGCAGTTTTGCCGGGCCCAACAACGCGAATGGCGTCCAGAAATTCGTCATGTCTTGGGTCTACCTTATGTGAAGATTTTTGAAGTTAAAAGCGAGTGATGAAACATGGATCTTGTGATGTGAATCTTTTTTCCTGATGTCAGAAATCTCCAAGTCGACATTTCTTTTCAGTTTATGTTAAGAAAGATATGAAACAGTGAACTGATTTTCATTGAGGAAGAAGAGAATTTTGAGCCCAATTTATGTTATTCTATAGTCAAATTGTTTTTTGGGACGGTATCTGGCATCATGCCTCTGGGCAGCAGAAACATGAATGACTGCCGTGGTGTAAGGAAGTGGTGGATCTATCTGCGTGGTTTGGAGCAATTGTCCCCATTCATGATGGCCTGTAGATCTATATATAGTGAACATAATGTGACTGTAACATTCCTCTGCAACAGCTGCAGAAACACCAGAGGATTCAAGTTGATGTTTCGAATCTGTGGAATTGCGAAAGATGGGGATGGATGCCGGCGATTCCCCCTCCAGAATCACAGTTGGAGTATGCGCAATGGAACAGAAGGTTCTTTCAACGAATCTGGAAGAATCACCATTACAGAGATTTTGTGCAATGTGTTTCGAACCGTGATCGCCACGACGCCAGGCGACTTGCTGTCAGTGGTTTATTTTTCCGCGAATAAAGTGGCCCCTGCACACGAGGGGGTGGAGCGTCGAATTGGGGATGCTTCCATTATTAAAGTGCTTGCAGAGGCTTTTGGGAGAAAGGAAGTCAACTCCTCTAACTTGTGTAAAGGTTCTTTCTGGTCTTCTACAAGGAGACTGTTGGGCAATTCAGAAATTCATTCAGTGATGGATGGGACCGACTATTATCAAAACATCCCATACCATTTTATTATTGTTTGGTGTTTTTGTTTTCTTTGTAATCCTGGGTATTGGATTTCTCATAGTGCATTGCTCCTCAACAACAATGATCCATGCATGGCTTGCTCTCGGAATTGTTGTTATGGGTGGGGCATTTTGGACTGTTTCCCAGCATCGATGGAAGCATGTGGAGCACTCTTGGTCATTTTCGTGATTATTTTTTGCTATACTTGGCATTGCCTATGGCCTTCTGGCTGCAACGGTAAAATATGGTATGTTTTGGAATTATAAGCATTTTGTTTAGCTAACTCAATGGAGTGGTTGTGTTAGAATTAGCTACTCTAACAGATCATGCAGGAAAATCCAAGGCAATTAAATCAGAAAGATGATGCCCAAAACATGTGAACTTGGGATAAAGGAGCAGCAACAACAGTGATGGTGGACAACAAAGCAGATTTTTTTTTGTTTTGTTGTTTTAGTGTGGTTTGTGGGATAGACTCCCTAACGTATATTGTAATAGTCATTGTATGTACTAGAAACTTCAAATGTTGAATGTAAGCTTTGCTAAGGCATTTGAAAGTTCGTGGTGATCTCAAAACCACTTTGTAATGGTTTGTGGTCAGCCTGAAACCATCTATAAAGCCTTAGTGGCTACAGGAGTTGCCCGGTGGTGGCAAAGTGAGATCCTTGATCGCTCGGTGGTAGCAGATCGGATCTGCCCGGTGGTGGCAAAGTGAGATCCTTGATCGCTCGGTGGTAGCTGATCGGATCTGCCCGGTGGTGGCAAAGTGAGATCCTTGATCGCTCGGTGGTAGCAGATCGGATCTGCCCGGTGATGGCGAAGTGAGATCCTTGATCGCTCGGTGGTAGCTGATCGGATCTGCCCGGTGGTGGCAAAGTGAGATCCTTGATCGCTCGGTGGTAGCAGATCGGATCTGCCCGGTGATGGCGAGTGTACACAGGAGCTTTGTGCTCGTAGGAGCAGGTGGACTGCAGTAACACCTGGCTCAGTCTCAGATGATTCTTTCTGAGTAAAAGGGGATTGGTGTGTTTTCCGCGCTGACAGCAGCACCAGGATGGCCAACTGGCGCGTCTGTTAGGCCATTAATCACGCCAATGGTGCGGGTTTATCATTCAGGATCACGCCAATTCACCTTCAAGTGGATCTGCAGGAGAGGCAACTCGGATCAATTTAGCTTATTGGAAATGCCAAATTTACAGATTGTGGATCTGTCCGAGGGCGGCAGATTGTGTTTTTGGAGGTTTTGTACATGCAATTCGTGTGGATTTGATTATCATGACAAGTAGTCATTAAGGGGGGGAGTTGGAAATTATTAATTCCTACTTGTCTATGGTTACAATTCTCCATTTGAGGAGTTTGTTCCTACATTAT
>APFE030771100.1:7698-37109 GCA_000404065.3 Pinus taeda
TATGTCAAAACCAGGGAAGGAGCATTGGACAATAGTGAAGCGGGTTTTCAGGTATTTATGTGCCACTAGTGATTATGGTCTATGCTACCAAGGAAGACCAGGATTGGAATATTTTTGGACATCCGTGGCTTTGTTGATGCAGACTGGGATGGAGATTTGGATAAAATAAGATCTACCAGTCAGTATGTGTTTAAATTATTTGGAGTAGTCAGTTGGATGAGCAAGAGACAGTCTATAGTGGCACTTTCAAGTATAGAGGCTAAATACATGGCAACCACTCATGCAAGCAAGGAAATAGTTTGGTTGCAGAGATTGTGTTCAAGTATGGGGTTGGTACAACGAGTTATAAGGATAGACTGTGACAATGAAAGTGCAATTTTCTTAGCAAAGAACCGTGCTTATTGTTAGCACTCCGTAGTTTTCCTAGGCCGAAGAGGAAACTGCAGAGGTAACCAAAAACCACTTTTAAAGCTAGGATCTAGCCCTTCCAGATTCAAAGAGGGCTCTCTCTGTGTGATTTTTAATCTCAATGTTTAGATCTTAGGATAGGTATGAAATGTCAATGATAGGATTTTAAAGTTTTGGTTGTAAAATGAAAGAAAAGTCCATTGGGCATGGAGTCATAAAATCTTCAGTGATCAATTAAAATAAACAAAGGAGATGAAACAGGGTGAGGTAGGCAAACTCCTGGATTGCGTAGAGTTGTTGTGGTGTGGATCAGAGGAATAAGAACTAGGATCAATCAAATATAGAGCACACGTAGATGAGTTTTATACTTAATATCAGAAAGAAAACATTTAAGACTATGTAAATAAGCCAGAGCAGCATACCATAAGTAAATTCAACTCTTAATCTTCTTGCAACAATCAGGAAGGAAAATCCATGTGAAACTTGAAAGAAAAACATATTTACAAAGAGGGAAACATCACCATTTGCTTGACACAAGAATCCTGAAACCAAATTGCCTCTGTATTATTGAATTGATTACTTCAAAATATATTTCACTGCTTACAATCATAGAAAAGCTTTTTTTTTTCTTGCATAATCCAACCCTTTCTAAATCTTTTTACAAACTATTTACAGAGTTTGTCTCAAATTAATGCAGACTTCAAAATAAAATTTATTACAAAATAATATCTACTAAAATAATGTAGATATTTCAAAAATAGAACTAAGTAATAGGAAATCTAGACTATTTTCGATGTTCTGTTCACACTCCGAGGAGAATTGTTGTTGACTGTAGCTACTTTTGTGCTTCTTCTGTTTCCCTGCTCCCCAATTTGTAGGATTTTTGTTTACCCTTATTCAATGAGCTCTAGCAATTTATCCCAACGCTCTTCACTAGGAATGTGTTAGGATATTCCGACACATAGGAAATAGTTAAGTATAGCTTGGTCTAATGTATAGTTAGGTAAAGTGTTTTTCTTTACTATGTACTTTTTGTAACTTACAATCTGACGGTCACGATATGTTCTAGACATGAAGTGATCCGACGGTTTATTCTCTCCTCGGTATTACCGACACTTGATCCATGGCTTAACACCCGATTGGTCCATGATCTCTATTTCAAGAGCATGGAGGGTCATTTGTAAGGTGATCATTCATGAGATAAGCTTATGTAAATTTTCTTTCTTTTACATTAATAAACTCCCTAAAGTGGCCGCGTTGGCTCAGGCTGTGGACTATTTCCCTCTTTGAGGGTTCTAACCACGTCAAGAATACTGGTGTGTTGATCTGTGATCTGTTTGTGAGCAGTGTCCTTTGGTGTTCTATTTGAGGAACTTACCCTGTAAATTCCTACATGGTATCAAAGCTATTCGAGGGCCACATCTATTGGTGATCCAAATCTGAAGTCGATACAATTGCATCCGAATGTCGTTTCCTATATCTACTATTTCTGACCACTTTCAGGCTGAGATGACTGCTCTATTGTGTTAGGAGCCTCTGTTCCAGTGAGGAACTCCTTTTGTTTCACGCGAAAAGGTTTCTGGTAGCCCTAACTACGTCATTTTTAAGATCTGGAGGTATACAATCTTTACTTGCAGTTTTAGTTATTTATCTCTCTGTTTATTTTGGTTTATTTATCTCTCTGTTTTTATTACCAGATCTATACCTTTCATTTCTGTGTATGCTCTTTGCCCCATGACTATGTGTGATCTGGGCAAATCACAAACAGAACGGAAGGATTTTTCTCATGCGTATGCTCTTTTCCGCCGTGCTTTAGTGTGATCTCAAAAAATCAGAAACATTGAGGAAAATATTTAGTTTCCGACGAAAATCTAACTTTAAGCCGTAAGGCTTGTTCTTTTTGCATGTTCATTTTGGGTTGTGTGGTTTTCTTTGTTTTTTTGGCAAAAAAGGGTTTTTCAAGTAAGCACGCACCCCAAAGCTTTAGTGAGTAAAAAAAAATCCTTCCTCTTTTCCAAAAATTACTAACCTTTTAACCTAGCTCACTTAGTCCAAAGTTACTTTATGAAAATAGAGGTCTTAGGTTCAAGTCTTTTCTTTTGTTGAGATACTTTTCAAAAAGCACATGTGACTTATGTTTTAAACTTACTTTATGTAAAAGTGTTCTCACCCATTATAAAAAGTGAGTCAATTATAATTTGAAAGTCACTTTATCTTTTATTTAAGTTACAATTTAGTGGGTAGTTCATAAAGTACCATTGTAAAAGTGACTTTCACTTATTTATAAAAGTGGGTTACATAAAGTAATCTTTTTATAAAAATGAGCTAATTAAATTATGTTTGGAAAGGGGAGATTTTTTTTAAAATATAACATTATTATTCACTTCTGAACATTCACGTACTTCGTCGGCATCTTCAACAACTTTTTTTCAAAAAGTCATAACTTCTTCATCCAGAAGCTGTTTTCAGAGCCATTTTTTTTAAATCGGCCTAATTTTTCGAGATCTTTCCATCGAAACACTTAGTTTTAGTATCTACAACTTCAATTTCTGTTAAAAGGGAAAATCCATGCCAAGTTATTCTTGATAACACCAACTACTTCCAATTACTGTCCTACATTGTGGATTTACTTAGAAGTAAAGGTCTTTATAGAATTGCCTTAGGCCAAGAATCTAAACTTAAAGATGAAGATAAAACAGTGAAATGGAAAAATAAGCAAAATCGAACACGTGGGTTGGTAGGGATTATTTCTCTAGAGCTTAGATTCCATATCGCAGAACTTGATAACCCTCATGAAGTAATGAAACAACTCAATAAAGTTTTTGGAATTAAAAATGAAATTAGAGCCCATCAACAAGAAAATGAGTTGCTTACATTGGACCCCAATAATTTTTCTTCCATTGAAGATTTTTTGTCCAAGTTCAAGACCCTTAGACTTCTCTTGGAAGGTGTTAAGGTTAAGAAGATGGTAGCCTTATCTATTCCATTCTTACTAAGTTAGGACCAACTTACTCTGTGTTTGTTTCCACCTTCCATTCTACTCGAGAAGCCTTTATTTCTCAAGGACAAGCCTATAAGTCCGCCTTTTTTGATGTCTTTTGTGATTCTTTAATAAGAGAACAAGAAAAACTCTTACATCTTGGTCTTCTTAATATTGGAAACTCTTTTAAGGAAGCCCTTAGTAGCCCAACAACAACCAAATTCAAAGAATCCTAAGAAGTAGTATCCTAAAAAGAATGGTCCTAAACCAAACAAGGGTCCTAAGCAATTTCAGTCTCAAAATGAAAATTCAATTCAATAAAATGATAAGGCAAATAAAAACGAAGGGAAAAAGACTAATAGACATTGCAACTTTTGTAATCGAGATGGCCACTTAGAATCCAAATGCTTTAAGAAGATGGAAGCCTTGGAAGCAGCAATGAAGAAACATAACATCCATTTGGAGCACTCTTCAACTAATAAGACTTTTGCATGTGGTTGTCAAGCATCTCGGTCTGGTTATGCACTAAATGTATCTTCTTCTTCCCATTCTCATGAGTGGCTCATTGATTTTGGAGCTTCTTATCACATGGCCAAAAACAAAGCCATGTTTTCTTCTTTAAATGATTGTAACACCAAAAATATATATGTTGGTGATGATAGATCTCTTAGTGTTGTAGGGACTGGAACTATTCATCTAGACAATGGTCAATTTAATGATGTATTATGTGTTCTTACCTTATCCTGCAACCTTCTATCTATATATCAGATAACTCATTCAAGTGAAGGTAAAATCATTGAATTTTCATCCCATGATGTTGTAATTAACGACGTAAGAGATCCTATGCAGATTTTAGCTACTGGCATTGTTGATGATTTTACAAGGTTGTATAAGTTTAACAACTCTGGTCATCAACTCTTCCCTCAGTATTTGTTACTCATAATGATGAAGCGAACAAACTTTGGCATGAACGATTTGGTCACTTAAACCATCGCTCCATTCAAAATCTATGTAAAGAAAATATGGTGACATGTCTTTTTATGGTATTTTGCAGAGATGGTGTTTGTTCTGAATGTGTACTCGGAAAACATCATTGGAATAGTTTTGAAAATCGTGCCTCTTGGCATGCCTCAACCCCTTTACAACTTGTGCATAGTGATTTATGTGGTCCACTTCCAGTTATTTCATTCTCTGGCTACAAGTATTTCTTAACTTTCATTGATGATTTCTCCAGACGCACTTGGATTTACTTCTTAAAACTCAAGAGTGAAGTCTTTAACATGTTCTTGGCCTTTAAGTCCTTTGTTGAGAAACAATCTAGACATCAAATTCTTAAGCTAAGATCTGATAATGGCGGAGAATATGTTAACAACAAATTCATCAACTTTTGCACTGAACATGGAATTCAATTGCAACATAATGTTTCATATACTCCACAGCAAAATGGTGTAGCTGAAAGGAAGAATCACACCTTAAAGGAAATGGATAATTGCATGCTTCAATCTAAAGGACTTAGTCTTAATTTTTGGGCAGAAGCAATTAACTGTGCAAATTACATAGTAAATCACACTCCTACTAAGGTTTTAAAGAATATCACTTCAGAGGAAACATGGAGCTCAATTAAACCAGATGTAAGTCACTTTCGTGTTTTTGGAAGTGAAGCATGGGCCCATATTCTAGATGAGAAACATAAAGCCTTAGAACCTAAGAGCGAAAAATGTATTTTTGTTGGATATTCTGGAGATGTCAAAGGATATAGACTTCTTCCACTTAAATCCAAAATTGTTATCATTAGAATACATGTAAAGTTTGCTGAAAATATGTCGGCTTATGAGCCTGGTTCAGAGGATGTGCCACCTCTCTCTATCCCTTGTACTTCTGAAAATATTTCTTCTTCAGATGATGACAGCGAGGATGAAAATCCTCCCCCAACTTCTCGGGATCCTCCTTCAGCTCCTTAGCTTCCAAACTGGGTCCGCGCTACTCGGGATGTAGCAGGTGCTCTTGCAAGTGATCCTACAGATCAACGTCACACACGTTCTCAGTTTGATAGAGCCTCTTCTTTACTAACTCAAGCTTCACCGAATTATGATCCAGACACCTTTGCAGAAGCTTCAGGCCATCCAGATTGGGATGCAGCGATGAATGAAGAATATCGTTCACTATTGGCAAATGATACATGGGACCTTGTTCCTCTTCCAAAGGGACAAAAATTTGTTAGATGCAAATGGGTTTACATAACCAAGTTTGGACCACATGGAAAAGCTGATAAATATAAAGCTCGTCTTGTTGCTAAGGGTTTTCCACTAGTTGCAGGCATTGACTATACTTAAACCTTCTCTCCTATTGCCAAAATGAACTCTATCCGACTTGTTCTTTCCCTTTTTGCTTCTTTCAAATGAGAAGTCCATCAGATGGATATTAAAGCCACCTTCTTGCATGGGGACTTGCATGAAGAAATCTATATGGAACAACCTCCTGGCTTTATACAAACAAACTCCAGCCTTGTATGTCTGCTTAAGAAATCCCTTTATGGTCTTAAGCAAGCCCCTCAGGCTTGGTATGCCAAAATGGATAGCTTTCTTTTAGATACTGGCTTTTCTAGGTGTCATTTTGACAATACTGTCTTCACCAAGAAAGTTGGTAAGTCTCTATCATTCTTGTTCTTTATGTTGATGATTTTATCCTTATTGGTAGTGATCCCAAACTTATAAACTATGTGAAGTCTAGCCTTAAAAAGCAGTTTGAAATAACAGACTTAGGACACTTGCATTATTTTCTTAGTCTTCAAGTCATGCAATCCAAAGAAGTTATTTCCCTTTCCCAGTCCAAGTATGCCTGTGCTCTTCTACGCCACTGCTCTTCTACGCCACTTTCACATGGAAGACTGTAAGCCAGCCCCTTCTCCCTTTTAGTTTGGAGCCAAACTTTCAGTCACTTGTACTTCCCCTGAAGTTGATGCTACCTTATACTGTCAGCTAGTTGGAAAACTTTTGTATCTGACCCATACCCATCTTGACCTTTCCTTTGTTGTTGGCCTTATTGCTCGGTTTATGCAAAACCCACATGAAAGTCATTGGAAAGTAGCTAAAAGAATACTTCATTATGTTCGAGGTACAGTTCAGTTTGGGATTCATTACACTGCAAAAGCGTCTCCTCTATTGGTTAGTTTCACTGATTCCGATTGGGCTGGTGACCCTGATGATCAGAAGTCTACTGCAGGTTATGTCTTCACTCTTGGTTTTGGACCTATTACATGGGATTGCAAGAAACAAAGTGCCATTTCTCTTTATTCAACAGAAGCAAAGTATCGTGGCGTCATAGAAGCTAGTAAGGAAGCCCTGTGGCTTTGTCAGATCCTGTCAGAGTTTGGTTTTCAGCAGCAACATCCGACTACACTTTGGTGTGATAATCAAAGTGCCATTCAACTATGCAAAGATCCAATCCAACATCAACGCAACAAACACATTGAACTACACATGCACTTCATCAGAAAGCTCATTCATGACCATGTTCTTGAAGTGCAATATTGTTCAATTAGTAATCAAGTTGCAAACATCTTTACAAAGGCTCTCACAGAGGTGAAGTTTACTAAACTTTGATTTATGGTTGGAGTTCAGGAAGTTGTCACTAAGGGGGGATAAGATCTAATGCCTCCTTCCTTCTCCTATTGTGTCATCTTTGTATACCCTTCAATTCTATCCCAAGTTGTTCTTAAGGGGGTATGTTAGGATATTTCGACACATAGGAAATAGTTAAATATAACTTGGTCTAGAGTATAGTTAGGTAAAGTATGTTTCTTTACCATGTACTTTTTGTAACTTACAATCCGACGGTCACGATATGTTCTAAACATGAAGTGATCTGACGGTTCATTCTCTCCTCGGTATTACCAACACTTGATTGTGGCTTAACACCCGATTGGTCCATGATCTCTATTTAAAGAGCGTGGAGGGTCATTTGTAAGGTGATTGTTCATGAGAGAAGCTTATGTAAATTTTCTTTCTTTTACATTAATAAATTTCCTGAATTGGGCGTGTTGGCTCAGGTTGTGGACTATTTCCCTCTTTGAGGGTTTTAACCACGTCAAGAATATTGGTGCATTGTTCTGTGATCTGTTTGTGAGCGGTGTCCTTTGGTGTTCTATCTAAGGAATTTACCCTGTAAATTCCTACAGAATGGAGAAATTTACCATGTTCTGAAATCTCTCATCGACTTCTATATATGTCTGAAATATTGGCTTATTGAGAAATAGATGGTGGATTTCATGCTGAATGTAGAGGTCATGATCCAGGTGGATATTGGTGGCCACCTGCCAAGTCCACCTGGACCCCCACCATTGTCTTTCTCAGCATTTTCAGTTTCTTTAATTATAGCACAGCTTACTATTTTTAGCAGTTTTTCGGGTCTTGAACTTCCGGAGCCGTTTTGAGGCCCTAAACGACGTTTTTTGGGGAATCCGGGGGCAACATGGGTCCATACAATATGGACTGATGTTGCCCGTTCCAACAATGGTAGTACTCGGATAGATCTTTCTAACGAGCTATCATACGCGTCAAACGGAGATCGTATGCCAAAGTTACGACCCCGGGAAATTGATGTACCAATTTACCCAAAACGGGGCCCACAATTTGGCGTTTCATCTTCTAAGGGTCGGTTTTGGAATGTGAAGGGTTTTCCATTGTTTCTCAATAATAAATAGGCCTTCGAGCCTCATTGTAACACAAGTTCGGAACAGTTCAGAGACATGTAGCCGCACATCTCTTCTCAGAGATAAACTACCATCGTCCTAGCTGGTTTATTTCCAATTCTGGTTGTAAGCATATTTCGGTATTTTCCATTAATGAAATGAAGTGTTATTTCCGCTGCATCTCTTTATTTATGGTTATCGCATCTCTGTATTTATGGTTATCTCTGTAATCTATTGCGTTCCTATTCAAATCCGGATCAGGTCATGTTGTAGTCCTTCCAGGAAAGCTTCTCCAGTTATTGTTCCTCTGACCTTGGTGAATTTGGAAGTATCTGCAACAATGTTGCATAACTGGTCTTGATAGTTCTCTAATGGAATCAATTTGCCATTAGAGGCTTTCGGAGCTAGAAGTCCTTTTTCCTGCAATACATTAAATTATCTGTTAAATCTTTTCACTTGTAACTCCAACTCTTTGCATTTATTCTCCGATTGTATCATGAGGTTCTTCTTTGTCAGAACTCTCTTTACTTCCATAACTATGCATGTTCTGTCTTGAATTTGGACTTCTTCTAACTCATCTCTAGTCTTGGAGTTCAGTATTTTAAATTTTGTGTGTTTCTATTGGTATGTGCTCAATTTCAACTTTTGTTTGCTCAACTGCTGCTTGGACCCTTTGTATTAGCTCCTCCTACTCAAAAATAATTTGAAATGATGGCCAAAATTCTATAATATTGGCATTGATGTTATGCCATATACTTTTCTCGGCCTCTACCAACATTTGAGTTGTCAAAGACTGATTCTCATATTTTTCAATTTGTTGAGTCAATTTGAAATTCCTTTGTACCTCTGCTAGATATGCATTATCAACTTTGATTTTGTTTTCCTCCATATTTGTTAGTGATTCCATTAACTTTTCTTTCTCCTTGTTTGTTATTGATAGTTCTCCCAAAGCTTTGACTAGCTTTTCAGAAGAATCTGCAGTGGATGTCTGTGCTGTTTGTTGTACTTCCTATTGCGATGATGTACCTGTAGTTGCTATGCGTTCCTTCTCTTTTAACAATGCTTCCATGTCTGCCTCCATTTTCTGAATCTAAGCGTTTTGTTCAACTATTAATTTGAAAAGCTTTTCCTTTTTTTATCTCCAAATTAGTTACTTCTTTGGCCTAAGGGTGCTCTGTGGTTGGAAGCTTGAGTTGTTTCCTCAAAGCTTGAATATCTGCATCTTTATTTTTAATTGTCTCCTCTGTTGCTTTGATATTACTAGGATCATTATCCGGATTTAAACAGAAATACAAAAAATTACAGATATAAGCATAAATACAAAGATGCAATAGAAATAACCCTTCATTTCATTAATATCAAATACTGAAATATGTTTACAGACGGAATGGAAATAAGACTAGCTAGGGGGATGGTAGCTTATCTCTGAGAAGAGATGTGGCGACTACATGCCTCTGAATTGTGTTACAATGAGTCTCAAAGGCCTATTTATTGTTGAGAAACAATGGAAAACCCTAAACCTCCATAAACCTAACCCTAGGAGATGAAGCGCCAAACTATGGGCCCCTTTTGGGTAAATTGGTTCATCAACTTCCCGGGGTCGTAACTTTGACATATAATCTCCGTTTGATGCGCACAATACCTCGTTAGAAAGATCTATCCTAGGACTACAACTTTTGAGTGAGCAAAATCAATTCACGACCCATGTTGCTCTCGATTTTCCCAAAAAATGTCGTTTAGGGCCTCAAAACGGCTTCGAAAGTTCAGGACATGAAAAACTGCCAAAAATAGTAAATTGTGCTACAGATAAGGAAACTGAAAAACTGAGAAATAATGGTGGGGTTCCAAGTGGAATAGGTGGGTGGCCACCAATATCCACCTGGATCAATCATATCCTATCTTAATCGCTAAATCTTCCAAAGCTTTGGTTCTAGTGTCTTTGGCCAAAGATGACATTCGCTCTATATTTAGCTGCGAATGCATATTATTTAAGGAGGTCTGCAGTTTTGAGGCAACCATGGCTGAACTTGTCAATGTTGAATAGATCATTTCACTTGCTTGTTTATGCAAATCAATTTGATTGATTGCATGGACCTTTTTGGTATCAAAAGAAAACATTCAAGCTTTGTAGTCTTCTGTACTTTTGGGGACTAGAAATGTGCGTTCCAAGAAGGCCAATTGGAACTATCCCTTCTTAGTGTCAAGTGTAGACAACAATCTATGTTGAGTAGTAGCAGTTTGCTTCCAGAACTCTGAATATGTTGTAGCCTTTAATGCTTCATTCTTCCTCTTGATCTCCTTGTACTGTATTTGGCAAAAATATTCTGTTGTGTTGCAATCTGAGATGTAGAAGACATAGGTGACTTCATTGTCTCTTCAACATATGGGAATGAAGTAGTGGGAATACTTGTCAAAACCACTGTGGCTTGCTCTTGTGAGCCCTTTTCTTCTGAAAATTCCTCTTGAATGTTTATTATCTGAGCATCGCTTCTAGTATCAGTCTTAGTATTGGTCTGTGGATCTTTCTTTCTTCTCTTGAAAACACGAAAGTATGTGGCTTGAGCTTCTGAATCTGTAGGGGACATACTTTCCCTTGGTCTCTTGATTTCTTTGTCCTTTAGAATAGGAGTTTGTAGAGATGATTGACTGACAATTTGCAATTCAGCCTCTTGTAGTGTGTTCTCTATTCACTGTTCCTGATTGGCATACTGCTCTATCTCTGGCCTAGGTGTATGTGCATATGGTGTGGTCTTCTGCTTGACTCTTAGTCTTGAAATTATCCCTAATGGATCATAAGACCATGTGAATCTTAGCTTAAATTTCATTTTCTTTAGTATTTCATCCACTTCCTTTGCTACTGCTCTAGTATTTACAATATAAGTCCCAACGTGTGCCTTCAATTTAAATTGTGCCTTCTTTTTACTTTATACAAAATGTAGGTCATCCATGTTTAACATTTGTCTAATTAATTCCAAGGCAAAAATTCTTACTGGTACAAATACTAGTAATCTATAGGGAGAAAGTTCACACCCATAGATTCAAATCTCTGTATAGTTTTGGTATAGATACCAGTCTCCAACATTAGCTTGTTCTGTAAGATGGAAAACCTTTTTGATCTCTAGTGAAATCCTAGGTATAATATTGCTGCTAAGAAGACACAAGGATGTATGTAAAAATTGATCGACAAAATTAATGAATCAATAATCTTTTGAAGTCCTTATGACTAAAGAAGTCCAGTGAATGACTGATAGTGCACTACCCTGATCATCCATCTTCTGTAACCTATCTTCTTGATAGAATATCATCAAATATACTAACACTGATTGGTGTTTGAATTCACTTTCAACCTTAAATTTCAAAAATCACTCATGAATAACATCTAACAAGTATTGACTGTAATTGAAAATGAGTGATGGCTTCTAACCAACTGAAAATACTTACAAGAAACCTAACACTACTTCATCTACTCATTGGTCCATGGGATAACCTAATAGGCAAGTAACCATGGAAATAACTTGTCTTGACATCTTAGGGAAAATAGAAGTAGAGTATGGGGGATTTGTTCTAGGCAACTCAAAATTTTCAGGCAGAAAATATTCAAAAATATGGGCTCGCCAGGGGAAGGTAATCTTTTTGTATATTTCCATGAGTGCATCAGTGGAAAATGGGTGTAAAGAAGTTTGAGAATTAATCTGGAGGGCTTGACAAATAGCTTATGGGGTAATTGAGAATAGGATTTCATTGTTTTGAGCAATTACCACTTTCTGGCTGGGGAGGTACCTGAGATGACACCAGGTAACGAATTCTGGGAAAATATGAGTCTGGGGAAAGGTAAATTGAGGTAAAAACGATTCCCAAATGCTTAAAACATCACTATTATCGAAATACTTCTGTTTCGCCCAGTTATGAAGGTCATACAAATCAAATTCACATTGAGTTTCTGCTACCTTATACTGTGTGTCAACTAAAGGCATCTCATTTAAATTGGGAACAGAGGGTAGTACTGGACCCTCGACGACCATTTTCACTTTTCCCTTTTGTGATGACATTTCAGATTGTAGAGAAGCGCAAAGGAAATTACCCGATCTATGCTTAATTGGTATTGAAAGAGGATGGGGAATGTAGAAGGCACTGGTGCACTAAACGATCTCTGAGCGTGAACCTGCACTAATACAATGAAATGGCAAAGAGAGAAATGTTAGGAAATGCAGGTTTTTTAAAGCGAAAAGATAAATAAGATCAACGACGAAATTACCGTTTTTGGAGTGTCGCAATTAATAAATTTATACGTTGGCGGGAGTTTAATGACCAACGTCTATGAAGCGAACAAAGTTCCTTCTATAAATTAATTACTCCAGAAGACTTGGAATATGAAGTTATCCATTGAGGACGTAAATATTATATTAAATATTTGAATAAGAATAAGAATGAATTATAATGAGAACGAGAGGCCTGCTTATATATCAAGCAAGTGTCTCTTCATGGAGAGTCATGTCTCATTTAGACATGCCTCTTCAACCTAACCATTGATTATTATTAACTAATCATTATTACAATTATCCTCGTTACTTATATTTATATTATTTATATATTTTATTCGTAACATTGCCTTCTTCCTCAAAAAGCTTTGCCCTCAAATCTTGTCGATGAAAAAGGCTTGATCTCTTTTTCAACTTCGAACGTCTTTCTCTCTCAGAACAATTATCTTCGTCGATACAAGTTGATATGATCTTCTAAGTGACAAACAAAATTGTCGCACTGAGAAGGGATCAGACTATCCTAGATTAATTTTCTGTGTAGTATTCTGATCACTGGAATTTTGTAACGATTTGTCAGCATAAGACGAGATTGATTTTATGTCATTATTCTCTGAAACATCAATTTGTTGTTTCTGGTTTGAATGGTCCCGATACGTAGTGTGGTTGATTTGTCTATTCTCATGATTCGGATGTCGATATGGGACTTTCCTTCCCCTTATTAGGGGTGTGGAAATTTTTTGATTTACTTCAGGGGATGATATTGTTGAGTTCATCACTAAACATTCACTGGGGATGTCATTGTCTGAACTACAACATCTAAGCGTGTCGTTTCTTCAATTGACTTGTCTTCTTGAGTAGTCATATTCACTAGATCGGTATTTGTTCCCTTATTTTCAATTTGAACTGTTGCGACTGTAGATTTCAATACTTTTTCTTGAGTGAATTGTTCCAACTTATCTTTTAATGCTTTCTTATCATCCTTGAGCTTCTTAATTTGAGTGAGTAGACTTTGATTATGGTTTTTCAGTCGTAAAAGTTCTTTGATTTTTGATTTATCAACTTTATTTCCAGTGTTTTCAAATTTAATCTTTTCATCTTTTAGATCTCTGATTTGTTCTAATAAATTTTTATCAAGGTTCTTTAAATGCAAGGTTTCCTCTTCTTGTTCTGATAAGTGCTTCTTGAGTTCTTTCCTTTTTTAAATAACAAATGGCCAAGGACCTGAAAAATGGAGAATCTCCCAATGTGTAGCGAAACGCTTTAAGTATGACAACAATAAGGTTGATGACGATTGATAGCCAAAGGCCTGGTGATCAGCCAAACGTGGCTCCGATACCAATGAAGCGAACAAAGTTCCTTCTATAAATTAATTATTCCAAAAGACTTGGAATATGAAGTTATCCATTAAGGATGTAAATATTATATTAAATATTTGAATAAGAATAAGAATGAATTACAATGAGAACGAGAGGCTTGCTTATATATCAAGCGTCTCTTCATGGAGAGTCATGTCTCATTTAGAGATGCCTCTTCAACCTAACTACTGGTTATTATTAACTAATCATTATTACAATTATCCTCGTTACTTATATTTATGTTATTTATATATTTTATTCGTAACAGTCTACATGACTATTGGCGGGAGATTTGGCCAACGATCATGTGACATATGGGGGTGAGGTGACATGGAAGATGAGGTGACATGGACAGATGCAGTGGGGTGGTGGATGCGTTGGCATGCTATGAGTGGAGTAGGAGTCAACGGGAGCGGGGGCAAATAGAAATAGGAGACGGTTTTCGAGGAGGGCGGGGGTCGAGTGGTAAGTGGTAAGGGAGGAGAGGCCCCCGAAATGCCTGTGGGGCTGCCACGTAGTCAATGGTAGTTTCAAGCAAACCATTTTTTGGACCCCCCCTCCTATTAACCTTCTGGAGGTCGGGGGCGGCCCAAATGTCGTTCCTTGTTGATTTTGGCGGGGATGATATCATTCATCTAATCGGGGATGATCTCATTCGTCCAAAAGAGCCAAAGCTTTATTGCAAGATGACAAAACATCCTGTCGACGTTCATTCACCATCTAAACCATGCTTTCATTAATTTAATCAAGGTTGAAATAAACAAAACAAACTTAGGCGACATTTTGATTGGTGCGCCCTTTGGGGATTTATTTATTTATTATTTATATATTTCCCTTATTCCCCTTTATTTTTTTTATTTTTTCTATTTTTCTTTTTAACAACTAAACAACTTAAATGAAAAATAACTTACAACATCCCACTAGGATAAATGGCTAGACAATGATACATTGATCAATATATTTATAGGACCCTAACACTTATCATTCAAAGACAAAGCACATTGACGTTCAGTATGACTTTGTGAGGGATATGGTTAAGGACAAAAAATTATTGCTGGTAAAGGTGGACACTTTTAAGAATGTTGCAAATGCATTGACGAAGTCTGTGAGCACTGAGAAGTTTTCTTGGCATAGATAAACAATGGGCGTTGTAGGCTTGGACCAATGACTAAACTCTCTTGTGAACCCCTATGTGGAAAGAAAAGAACAAGTGGGAGAATGTTGGGTGTGTGTTATTTTCTTTCCATGACTAGCCACACGCATTGTACATTGTGTCGAGCGCAGCGGGGGGTTACAGTGGGGCAGTAGCCCCCCTTGTCAGGGGCTTCCACCCCCCTGCACAGGGTCTGCGGTAACACCCCTGGATTTTTTTATGCGGACCCAATAATAGTTGGGCGGATCCAAGGATGGGGGGCGGACCCACAGATGGTGGGCAAACCTACCCATGGTTTTGTGCATGGGTTTTGCACATGGTTTTGGGCATGATGGTTTTCTTTCCATGGTATTTTGTAGATTCGGTCAAGGGAACTATGGTTATGTTCTAATCCAGGGTTATGTATTGGGGTTTATAAATGCTTTGGCATGTATATATATGTATTTTAACATTAAAATTAATATAATGAAAAATCAATTTGGTGGACCCGATTTTGGGATCCATGGGAAAATCTTTGTGTATATTTGTTTTATGTTCTTGCTATTGTTTATTTTTATGTTTTTAAGAATTCGTTTGCAGGTAATTTCTGTATAGGGTTAAAACCTACAACTACAGTACCCAAAAATCTCTTTATTTGCTTGTAAATGATGCCAAAACCCTATCAAATGGTGTGTCACACCTCCAAATATGTAGGCTGTGTAGGGGAGTGAGAGATGCCATTTGTCATGCTCTTTCGTGTTGGTCCTTTTGCCACAGAACCTATAAAAAAAATGCCTTATAAAGTAGATCATTTCATACATAAAGGATTATATGCCAAAGCGAATATATCCTTATCTACAACCTGGGCACTAAATGAATGTGAATCCATCCTTGGGACTGATTGGTCATGCTAAATCAGTGATCTTCTATTCTAATCATAACGGCAAGGTACTTCCAGATTTCCAAAAACGATGATTTTATGCTGCTTTATGGAGTCTGTTTTGTTTATTTGAAAATGGATCCAACATCTTCTTTGCTGGTATTGTACGAGGGAACTCTAGCTCATTATCTGTATCCTTATTGTTGCTAACTCATCCTCTGATCATATCTTCGAAGTTGTGCCCCAAACAGTTACATCTTCCACTTGAAGCAAAACAGTCCAAGGTATATCTACCAGGGTCCAGCACTCCCTTAAATCTGAATTTGATATCTTTGTATTGTATCTTTGTCAAGAATCGTGACATCTTTTCATCTGCATGGTTGAGCTAGTCAAGACATTCATTAGGAAATAAATATCTAAAACAAGATTTTTTTGGCAGTTTTGATCTTCTCAGCGTGTCCATCCTGCAGTTCTGAGAATGCATTAAATAAATCCTTCAATTTGCAGATTGACACATCCACAAATATCTTTCCCCCACTAGTTTTCTGTATAATTCCGAGGCTATGTTGATCACATCCTTAAATTGCAGATCTAGCCATATGATTTTACATGATTTATATATTCCATATGTTGAGCCTGCGCGATCATTTTTTTTCTAATCTGTAGACTTGTCATTCTCCTTAACTGCGTGACCGTACTGAATAACCATTGGCTTTTCCTTGAATCTGAAACCGATTGTTAACTGCAGAGATAGCGTTGTTGTTTATGTATCAGGAAAGGTAACAAAAGTCTGTCCTTTCATTAAACCATATTGTTTAGGATGGAAGAGTAACTTCTTTCCAGGACTTTTTAACTGAATATATAAAGCTGGTAGGTCTGTGTCTTTTACATCCACAAAAAGTTTTTGATATAAAAGATACGAGAAGTAATAACAGGTTCATAATTAGCAATTTTTCCACATAGCATTTCTTTGAATTTCCCAGATCTCATTGTCTGATAGCTTGTTTGATAACATCTCCATTTCTGAAATAAGGTCTCCAGTGAAATTTCTTAGCCTTGGCACTTGCAATTATTCTTTGCTTTCTGTACTGTGCAGTTCCTCATCTCCTCAAGATCGATCACAAATATTCAGATCCATTATATTACCACACCTTTGCTCTGCAATGGCTTCTTTACTAGTTTCAAAATAGACCCAAATATGGCAGTGATACTCTCTGTTATCACAACATTGATTGCAATTTCCCTTTACCATGAACAGGGTCCATGATGGCTGATGGAACTTTGTTCTCTTCAGCTTTCTGGAATCCATTTGCTTTGCATTGAGAATTGTTCTATTTGTAGCCTTAGTCCTTCAGCATGGGACATTTTGTAGTGCTGAGAACAGTGGTGTTTTCAAATAAACATGAAGGCCTTTTAGAAGCCGATTTCTTTGCATTGAGAATTGTTCTTTTTGCAGCCTTAGTCATTCAGCTCAGTGGGCTGAACCAATAATGACAGGATCTCAGTGAGATTAAGAAAAGTTTTGCGTATCCATTGAATAATCTAAACGGGTGGATTGCCTCAGATTCTATCGTGATTGGGGAGGTGCAGACTGCACAGCTAGTATCTGTCCAGGGTATGGTCTCTTAATCTCAAGAATCTGTCAGGCTACATACCATCTGGTATTGGAAAGTTGACTGCCTTGAAGGTCTTGAATATTTCTGGAAACAATCTGCTTGGGGAAATATCACCCAAGATTGGAAATTGCAAGCAGTTGGAGATTCTTGATCCAAGCCGTAGCATGCTTCATGATGAAATCCCTCCTCACCTTGACTGTTTGGTTCACTCGAAAAACTTATTTGGTCATGTCTTGTTGATCTGGTGATATAAACTAATAATTTTACAGGCCCCTTAACTTCATCATTTAAGAATCTAAAGGAACTGCAATTTTTTTTCAAGACATATAATATGACCATTCCTTAACCTTTACAATATGAGGCAGTTCAACTTCAGGCAATGTCATCTCAGGATACTGGTAAGTCGGTCCAAATTTTTTGTCATTTCTTTGTCTTTAAAAGTTTTGAATTTAGATAGGTGTTTCTAGAAAGCATTGTCATAAGCATGAATCTTCTAGGCTAAATTGTTTAAAGGAAAAGTGAATTCCCTTCATCTTAAATGTATAGGAGAATATCTCAAAAAAATTGTTTGAAGCAGTGGAAAATAAACTTGCTCCAGGATTTCTTTTACCGAAGTAGGTGCAATCCCTTTTGTAGATTTGAATGTGTTAAGTGAGACAAGGGTAGTGTCAATTATTTTTAACCTAATGTTCAACACCTCTATCTCTTTATGTAGCTTTTTATGTCTTGTACATGGTCTTTTAATTTATCTTTAATAATCTCCATAGAGGTTTCATGGATTTCTATGCTTTCCATTGGGTCATCTACTCGCATCGATTTCATTTTGACTGAATGTAAAATCTGTTAGGTCTATCTCTGATGTAAGCCTTGCAGCTTTTGGTGTAACATACATAATGTCTTGATCTTCTCCAAAAGAACGGTGTTGGACATAGACTGAATAATGCTTAGTTGTCATGTGCTGGAATGCTATCATCTTTGCTCTGATCTTTCTTGATTAGATCTGTTTAATCATGCTGAGAGTACATCATGATGCTTACCTCCCATAACAGTACTTTTTATTACTTCAGTAATTTACATAAATAGCCCCATCTTTCTATACTAAACTTTTCATGACTCAATCATAAAGCATAGCACTAAGTTCAGGTTTGAAGGTAGATTTATTTTAAGATATTTCCATCTTCCATAATGCTTTCATGAACACTGACATGGCCTCGTTACTGTGGATGAAAACCATGTTTGGATATGCATACCCAACCAAGGAAAACATGAAACATTGGCTCAATTGAGGAAATACGGGCCATGTCCATGGCTTTTCTCTGAGACTGAAGAAATTTCTGGATTGGCAAAGTAATAGCAAAGAAAAATGTTGAGAAAGAACTATTTGGGCCTCTTTGTTCATGAATTTGGAATCTGGAATGGGCTCTTGATTATCACTCTATTAGTAGGCTTCTTCTGTTCACTTTTGTGCTTGGGAAAAAGTTTATTATTTTGTCCTTTCAATGATATTTGGAGCTTTTGCATATTTCGGTGTTTTGGCTTTACTGCAGACAAATCATGGTATGCAATTGAACCATAGATCTGGACGCCCTTTGACATCAGAAGCTTCAAGTATTGATGAAGCAGGATATAAAATTGGCCATTATAGTCTGTCCTTGAGGAAAGAGAGGTGACTTTGTTTCTCAAAAATTGCGTTTTACGAATATCAAGCTCATACCTACAACTTCGTTATTAAATTATAGGCTTATGAAAAATAACCTCGTTAGATAGATTTTGTTTTTATGTCAATATTTGATGTGTCTAGGGACATAACACAACACAAAAAAGAGTGGCAATTCATATGTAACACTCTATTTTCTCCCACTTTGTAATTTTAAATTATGAATCAGAGTTGCTATAATTCTGGCACATATACTCTGGTGAATTTTCGAGTTTCTATGAACAAATGTTTAATTGTGTAAAATATTTCATTAAGTAATGAAAAACCACTAACCAATTGACTGAAGATTGGAATGCCAGTTTGAGCCATGATACCACTTGCGGAAATCAGCGAGTGGGTTGGGAAATCAGTTGCCTGTTAGAAATATAGCCACAGCCAAAAACGTATTTTGCAGCAATGCCAAATTTTGAATGTGAAATTTTAAAGCCAACTGGGGACCATGCTTGAATGTTTGGACATGCTAAATCCTGATTTTGAATGCTAATTCAGGGCAGGGAAACCCAAAGCCGAGTTGGGAAAGGAGGGCCACAAATTTGATGCTAGCTGGGCCGAAGATCAAGCATTGAAAGAGGAGGTCAATGAGGGATTGCATTGGCAGAGAAAGGACTCACTTGTGCAACAACAACCAACTGGGAAGGCATCTGGGCTGTTGACCATTGAAGTACACTTGAAGAGTCCATGCCCAAGGATATGTCAGAGGATTATTTCATCTACAGAGCTCAGATATCATTAGTGCTTCTAAACCCCTTCTTCTCTCTCTTCTTATTCATTGTACTTAGTTTTTGCGAGCCCTGCAGGGATATTGTAACGTGTAATATTCCTAATGGAATTAGTCAGTGAATAAAAGTAGCATGCACTAGACAACAGCAGAGAGATTATAAACAATACAAGTCACAAATACCCAACACAAATTTTTGAATAGCAGCTGAGCCATTTTATTAAAAATCTGAACTGTATGGAGTACAATAGCAAGGAATAAGTGCACCTGGGCTTGCATAAGCAAGCTGAAGCAAACCCAGGTGAGAGAGATGCCCCCAATGAACAGAAAACTTCGACCCCAAATGGCCTCTGCGCTGACCCAAGAATTGGCAGCTGCTGTTACCAGAAAATGGCTCGAATCTTCCACTGAAGTGCCCGGAATGATCTGAAATTGCAGCAGTAGCCTCTTCCAAAATTACTCCACCAAACCCATAAAGGAATTGGCCCAACTCAGCCACCAGCAAACCCACAAAATGGTGTGAATTTCCCAGTGAGACAGACAACACACACTCTTGGAAATCAACTATTACTCCTCTCCAAATGGCACCACAAAAATCTGCCCAACTCCCAATAATCCCCTTCTCAACTTTCCTCTTCAATTCCTGCCCCCTTCTCTAGTCAAATTCCCTTGCTCCTGTTGATTTGAGGTAGCATCGGATGTGCTCTAGCTATGAAAATTGGTGGAGAGGCTAAAGCACATGAGATCTCCAAGACTCAGAAATGGTTTGGGCAGATTGTACCTGGTTTGGAAGATATTAAAATAATTAATATTTTTAATGGAGTTCCTAAGTCTAAACTTAGGAAAAATAAAATATTAATGGGTATTAATATAAAACTCGGTTAGAAGGTTCCAAAATTCATGGATCAAGACAAATCTAATCTTAGCCATTGAAGGGCCAACAGGAAAAGTATAAAAGGAGGCTTGAGGGTCAGTTGGAGAACGCACCAGAGTGATCAGTCATTCGATTTACTAAATTGGGGTTTGCTAAGTAAATTCAAATCAGTGATCAACAGCAAGGGGCAGTGAGTACTGGACAGCGAGACAAAGATATTGCTAAGAGACTAGCGCAAAGGCAGAGAGGCAGACGCAGAAGCTGGAGCAACACCACACAGAGCCCAGCAGAGACAACGCAGAGGGCAGAGGGCCTGCATCATCCACGCAAAGGGCAACAGGAGTGACGCAGAGGGTCCTAGAGGTTGCGCAATGCCTCAGAGGGCTAAAGCAGAGGGTTCTGAGGCTGACATAGAGGCCAGAAGGGCTGACGTAGTGCTTCAGTGTTACTAGAGAGGATTTCGTGGGGCAGGTTTTCTGAATACCTGCTTCCGAATAGAGAGGTATTATTGCCGGTTATTTTTCTCTATCGAGTGAGCCAGTTTGGCATCGAGTGGTACTCAAGGATATATTGCATAATAATAAACCCTCAGAATTGCTGCACCAGTTTTCCCGCATTGGGTCGAGTTGTCTAAAATAACAGTGTCACTAATCCAGATTTAAACAGGAACGCAACAAATTACAGATATAACCATACATATAGAGATGCGACAGAAATAATACTTCATTTCATTACTGTAAAACACTGAATATGCTTACAAATAGAAATGGAAATAAACTAGCTAGGGCGATGGTAGCTTATCTCTGAGAAGAGATGTGGTGGCTACATGCCTCAGAACTGTCTTACAATGAGGCTCGAAGACCTATTTATTGTTGAGAAACAATGGAAAACCCTAAACATCTAAAAACCTAACCCTAGGAGATGAAGCGCCAAACTATGGGCCCCATTTTGGGTAAATTGGTACATCAACTTCCCGGGGTCGTAACTTTGGCATATGATCTCCGTTTGACACGCACAATACCTCGTTAGAAAGATCTATCTGAGGACTACAACTTTGGGAAGAGAAACATGGGTTATATTTCTCCCAGTTTTCCCAAAAACCATCGTTTACGGCCTCAAAACGGCTCCGAAAGTTCATGACCCGAAAAATTGTTAAAAATAGTAAGTTGTGCTACAATTAAGGAAACTGAAAAACTAAAAGAAACAATGGTGGGGGTCCAAGTGGAATTGGCGGGTAGCCACCAATATCCACCTAGATCAGTCACTTGTGTGTTTGTTTTCTTCCAACTATTGATCTGTAGATGGTTGAGACTGTATTGTGTTTATTTCGTTATTTATATGTTTTAAATAACTTGTTCGTAATTAACAAGTAGAAGAAATAAACCAGAAGAATACAAATTAAATTTCTAACAGATAGACTTAGAAATTTCTACTGCTCCAAGCCTTTGCGAAATTTCCCATAAATTATGCTTGCATAGGCCCTAGAAGACCCAAATTCACTCACCAAAATCCCCACATTCTCCAGGCACAAACCACCACAATTCTTCAGTAACTAATCCTCTGAATCAACCACAAATTTCCCAGAAATTATCTCTCCCTCCAGATGAATCCCCCAAGTGGTACGAATTCCCTTCCATGTCTCGGAACTCGCAGAACTAGGCACAAAAAACAATCCTCTGCCCTAAATACTTGTTGAAGTGCAAGGCAATCTCCCCTAGGCTGGCACTCTAGGTCCACCGAAACAAGAGCTAATATCTCCGCTCAGAAATCTCCTTGTGCTGAGTATCACTTGTTCACCTAGTTGAACAACTAAAGTAAACAATTAAGTTCAGATGTAAAATTGGCAAAACACTGAAACGATGGCCCTCACCTTCTATTTAAGCTTAATGCCTCAATTTTCCCTTGGTGGGGCCCAAACTCCACTAGCCCGAATTTCCCTTCATTTCCTCTCTCTCCTATGTGCGTACTCCTCAAGGGGGTGCGTATTCCTTGTGAGTGGCCCCCACATCTGTGAAAATTCCACAATAGGAATCCCTACTACAGCAAACTGATGTTACTTCTCCTACATGTTAATCCATACAAGTTATTTACTGTGTGCTACAGTAAATATCAAAGTAAATACTTCTACAGTCTTCACTTAATTAAATTATATGCGGAAACAAGAGACTGAGCAAGAAAGAAAATACAACACAATAGACACTGTTATTTTTGGACAAATGTCCTTGGAAAAATCCAATGCGGGAAAACCGGTGCAACAGTTTTGAGGGTTTATTATTATTAAGCAGTCGAAAATTTTGAATGCATCTTTGAATACCTCTCCGGTTATTCAGTTACAGAGAGAAATATTGGCAGAGAGATTTGTGAGATTACCTCACACTATCACTGGAAATTTTGGTTGATCCAACCCCATAATGGTTGCCCCCGACTTTTCTAGATGCCTCTGTGCAATATCTGTGTCAACCCAACGTCAATCCTCCGGCTGGTCGATTTGCTGCCCAAGAGATTCGATTTCTGCCTCTTGGTCTCACACCCTGAATCCCAACTTCTCAAACTCGAATTCCCTTTGCAAATTTCAGACTACCTCTTGGCTTTTGTGCTAGCTCTCCGTGGCTTTGTGTTAGCCGCTCTGGCTCAACGCTGCCACTACCCAATTTGGGAGATATTAATTATTTTAATGGAGTTCCTAAGTTTAAACTTAGGAAAAATAAAATATATTAATGGGTATTAATATAAAACTCGATTAGAAGGTTCCAAAAGTCATGGGTCAAGCCAAATCTAATCGTAGCCATTGATTAGAGATGTAACCTCGGTGGTTGAAGGACCACCAAGAAAAGTATAAGAGGAGACTTGAGGGTCAGTTGGAGAACACACTAGAGTGATTTGTCATTCAATTTACTAGAGCGGGGTTTGCTAAGTGAAGTCGACTCAGTGATCAGTAGCGAGGGGCAGTGAGTACTAGACAAAGAGGCAGAGATAGTGCCAAGAGACCAGTGCAAAGGCAGAGAGGCAGACGCAGAAGCAAGAGGAGGGCCACGCGGAGCCCAATAGAGATAGGGTAGAGGCCAGAGGGCCTGCATCATCCATGCATAGGGCAGAAGGAGTGATGTAGAGGATCCCAAAGGTTGCGCAGTGCCTCAGAGGGATGACACAGAGGGTTCTGAGGCTGATGCAAGGGCTAGGAGGGTTGACGCAATGCTTCAGTGTTGCTGGAGAGGGTTTTGTGGGGCAGGTTTCTGAATACCTGCTTCCGAATAGAGAGGTATTACTGCCGATTATTTTTCTCTGTCGGGTGAGCCAACTTGGAAACCAATTGTACTCAAGTATATACTGCATAATAATAAACCCTCAGAATTGCTGCATTGATTTTCCCACATTGGGTTTTTCCAGGGACGAGTTGTCCAAAATAACGGTGTCACTTGTGTGTTTGTTTTCTTTCAGATGTTGATTTGTAGATGGTTGAGACTATTTTGTGTTTATTTCGGCGGGTGAAGGACCAACAAGAAAAGTATAAGAGGAGGCTTAAGGGTCAGTTGGAGAACACACTAGAGTGATCAGTGATTCAATTTACAAGAGCGGGGTTTGCTAAGTAAAGTTGACTCAGTGATCAGTAGTGAGGGGTAGCGAGTACTAGACAAAGAGGCAGAGATAGTGCCAAGAGACCAGTGCAAAGGCAAAGAGGTAGATGTAGAAGTGAGAGTAGGGCCACGCAGAGCCCAACAAAGACAACGTAGAGGCCAGAGGGCCTGCGTCATCCATGCATAGGGCAGCAAGAGTGATGTAGAAGGTCCCAGAGGTTGCGCAGTGCCTCAGAGGGATGACGCAGAGGGTTCTGAGGCTGATGCAGGGGCCAAGAGGTTTGATGCAGTGCTTCAGTGTTTCTGGAGAGGGTTTCGTGCGGCAGGTTTTCTGAATACCTGCTTCCGAATAGAGAGGTATTACTGCAGATTATTTTTCTCTATCGGGTGAGCCAATTTGGAAACCAATTGTACTCAAGGATATACTGCATAGTAATAAACCCTCAAAATTGTTGCACTGATTTTCCCGCATTGAGTTTTTCCGGGGACGAGTTGTCCAAAATAACAGTGTCACTTGTGTGTTTGTTTTCTTTTAAATGTTGATTTGTAGATGGTTGAGACTATATTGTGTTTATTTCATTATTTATATGTTTTAAATAACTTGTTCATAATTAACAAGTAGAAGAAATAAACCAAAAGAATACAGATTAAATTTCTAACTGATAGATTTAGAAATTTCTACAGCTCCAAGCCCTATGAAATTACCCAGAAATTATGCCTACGTAGGCCCTAGAAGACCCAAATTCACTCACCAAAATCCCCACATTCTCCTGGATACAAACCACCACAATTCTTCAGCAATCTACCCTCCGGATCAGCCACAAATTTCCAAGAAATTATCTCTCCCTCCAGATGAATCCCCCAAGTGGTACGAATTCCCTTCCATATCTCGGAACTCATAGAACTGGGCATAGAACACAATCCCCTACCCCAAATACTTGTTGAAGTGCAAGGCAATCTCCCCAAGGGTGGCACTCTAGGTCCACCGAAGCAAGAGCTAATATATCCACTCAGAAATATCCTTGTGTTGAGTATCACTTGTTCACCTAGCTCGAAACAATGGCCCTCACCTTCTATTTAAGATTACTGCCTCAATTTTCCCTTGGTGGGGCCCAAACTCCACTAGCCTGAATTTCCCTTCATTTTCTCTCTCTCGTATGTGCGTAGTCCTCAAGGGGGTGCGTATTCCTTGTGAGTGCCTCCCACATCTGTAAAAGTTCCACAACAAGAATCCCTATTGCAATAAACTGATGTTACTTCTCCTGCTTGTTAATCCATACATGTTATTTATTGTGTGTTATGATAAATATCGAAGTAAATACTTCTGCAGCCTTCACTTAATTAAATTATATGCGGAAACAAGAGACTGAGCAAGAAAGAAAATACAACACAATAGACACCATTATTTTTGGACAAATGTCCCCAAAAAATTCAAATGCGAGAAAACATGTGCAACAATTCTGAGGTTTTATTATTATTAAGCAATAGCAAATTTTGAATACATCTATGAATACCTCTCTGGTTATTCAGTTATAGAGAGAGAAATACTGGCAAAGAGATTTATGAGATTATCTCACACTATCACTGGAAATCCTAGCTGATTCAATGCTAGAATGATTGCCCCCGTCTTTTCTAGATGCCTCTGTGCAGTATTTGTGTCAACCCAGCGTCAAGCTCTCTGGGGACAACGCCAATCCTCTCGTTGGTCGATTTGCTATCCAGGAGATTCGATTTCTGCCTCTCGGTCTCACACCCCAGCTCCCAACTTTTGAAACTCAAATTCCCTCTACAAATTTCATACTCCCTCTTGGCTTCCATGCTACCTCTGCGTGGCTCTGCGTCAGCCCCTCTGGCTCAGTGCTGCCACTACTGGATTACTCTTTGCCTCTCTCTGTTGATGATTCTCTGATTGATAAAATCTCTCTCTCTAGATGCTATCCCTGCTCCTCAACTGCAAGAGATCTCCTCAATCAGAACTTTCTCCTGAGAACTTCTCACTTCAGAATTTCGATCTCTTGATCTCTCGGTGTTGTTTTCCAAATGACCCTCAAACCCCTTCTTATATCTTTCTATTGGACAACCAACGACCTAGATTAACTCTTAATCAAAGGTTCAGATCGTTTGGCTTGATCTCCATCTTCTTCTAGAAGTTACACCCACAAATAGATTAATACCCATTAATATTTTAATTTTCCTAAGTTTAGACTTAGGAACTCCATTAAAAATATTAATTATTTTAATAAAATCTTTTCTGGTGGAATTTTCCAAAACTCTTTCTGGGTTCTTTGGAATACATGTGCCCAAGCCTCCTGCAAAATATGAGGCCTAGAGCACATCTGATGCTACCCAAATCAACACTCCCTCTTAGCGAGGAATGTGCTCTAGCAATATACGTTGTTGCATACCACTCTAACTTTGAAGCATCGTCCTCTACGTTGTTGATGTCTGACATGTTTTCCACCAACTAATGCACTACTGCTGTAACTGTAGTAATGCTGACATTGCCACTATCAACACTACATCCATAATACAACTCCCTCTTAAGTGTTGCATCTGCTATGCTACTAGCACTGCCACTTCTAACACTGCATCAATACTGCAACTCAATTGCTGAGAGAAACAATTAAAAAACATCCAAAAGTACTGAACTAACTATGTTTAGTATGATACCATGTGAACGCTGAAGCCTGATTGTTGCTAGTCTCTGCACTGAGCTCTGAATATACTGCACTGCTGCTGACCTCTACTCTGTGCCATCTGCATCGCTTCCAACTCTGCTTTGCGCTACTCAGACTCTGGCGCTTCTAGCCACTACAACTGTCTCTCCGACACTCCTCGGCACCATCCAACACTAGTCCATCCTGCTACCACAAAATTAGGTTCCCATATCAAGGTATTGATCCAAGAGGTGGACTCCTCAAGGATCCTGCCGATCTGTATCTCTTTCGAACTACAGCCCCAAATCATCCCACCTCCCTCCTGGAGGTATCTCGACTATCATGGCAAACTCGTCCTCTTTGATCTTTGCAGGAGTAGCCTTCAAATCGTGCTTCTCATCCTTGTCCTTCTTCTTGAGAGGACACTGAGTAGCGTAGTGACCCATCTCACCACACTTGAAACACTTGATCTTAGAGACATCCTTCTTACGTCTTTACTGCTCCTGTTGTCCCTTCGATGCAATGGCTATATTATCCTCCTCCTCCTTGGGCTTCGACCCACTGTTGTTGCTTCTTCCGTCAAGTTTGACCTTGACTAAGTCTCTCCTCAGCTCCTCTTGTTTTAGAGCTACCCACATCTCATCCCAATTCGGCAATGCTGCTCTGCCCAAGATACTCTGGACAAAGAATTGCCACTCATCTGAGACGGAATTGAGGGTTAGTCTAACCAACTCTCAATCCTTAGGTGTATGTCCTGTAGAGGACAACTCATCACGGGTTTCCTACAGCTTCGTGAGGAATGGATCCACATGCTCTCCCTTATGCATCTGAGCATATCTTAGCTTCTGCTCCAAGTACATCTTTCGTTGCTCGAAAGATCCCTGATATAACATGGCCAAGGCATCCCACATCTCCTTAGTATTCTGTCTACTAGCAACGTGGCACACCACGTGATCCTCGACTCCATCCAGGATTATCCTCTTGGCCTTCGCCATCTCAGCTCTGTACTTCTTCAACGGATCTGCATCCACAAGGACAATGTAAAGTTTTGTAGATGTTCTATGCTAAGAGCAATTTCACTTTTCTCACAGCAATCATACAAGTAGTTAAGCAAAATGCAGATAGAACATATAAGCAGATCTTACAGAAGACAAATCAGAAACAGGAAAATGTGTGTGTTCGTTTCGGCGGTCAACAGGATGCTTCAACCAGCAAAGTCTCCTTTGGTCAGCTAGCCCAGCATGTGTCACAACAACCCTCCAACTAGTAGATGAGTCAACCCAAGTCAATTCTACAAAAGTCAACGTTGTCTTGAAAAGTCAACGCATGGGCAGCAAGCTGAAAGTCAACGCAGCAGCAAAACGGTCAACCCTTTGACCTCGATTTTTGTGCCAGGTAGTACGGCCTTCAAAAATCGAACCTTCCACAAGTTTTCAGCTTGATTGGACCAAGCGTTGACCAAAGTCAACGCTGGTCAAACTTTCTGCGAAACCCTAGCAGCAGAAAATCGTACTACAGCTCAGCCGTACGGTCTGTCCTCTTCGTCCTTCCCACGTGTGGCTGAAATTCGTCCTCCAGGTAGCTCGTACTCTTTAGGATGAGAGAGGAAGATGTGAGTTGTGTTGTGATGAAATTCTCTCCAATTTTTCCTGTATTTATATCCATCAAGGAGGGTGTGTGACACATCTGTTGGGCATGTGAGCCTACATGACAAAACTGGCTGACCTTGCACATATAATTTATTAAGAATAATAAATTCAAAATATAAGTTTTGCTCATCGGATTAAGACTATTTTTATATGGATTTTACACCTCTCAGAAAGAGGAATCCAACAAAAATATTAGCCTCTTAATCTGAGCATCAGAACATGGAGTTTGGACCTAGTTGTCCAAATTTAACACTCCCTCTCAACTAGGGAGAACTCCATCTATTAGTGCAATCAACATCGAGCGTCATCCCGCCGAAATTTGCTTTGCTGGCTTCTTTATTTCAGAACAGAAGTGGGTCAGTCACAAAGACATCATCCCCCGACTGACATAATCAGTCCAGAGGTCCCAGACCTCACAAATCTTGATCCCAGATCAAGTGGTTGGACCATGCCATCCTAGATAGAGAGTACGGCAATCTCTGATGCGTCCATCAATCTTTGCTAATAGTCTCTAGCTTTTCCACACCTCATTGGCCAAATGAGAGGTACTTCCCATGAGCCCTGAACTCAATGGGTAGGATGCATACGGGGCACAGAAAAATGAGTGGCGAACCAGCTCAATAATCACAAGGGTGGGGCAGAAGCATTATGAGTGCTTATAGCTCCGAGAAGCTATCCCCAAAGCCCCCCAGAGCTCCCAGAGCTCATCGTCCAACAGGACCCACATCATAGGGTCTTTCCACGACACCAAGACTCTCACGGAAGGTTAGGAACTTGACCTTCCCCAAGGGCTTAGTGAGAATATCCGCGACCTGCTCATCAGTTCCTATATGATCGAGCCTTACGGCGCCTCGCTGTACCATATCCCTGATAAAGTGGTACCTGATATCAATATGCTTGG
>APFE030771101.1:0-24718 GCA_000404065.3 Pinus taeda
AAAAATAAAAAATTACAATAGAGGTACCTTAAAGAATTTTCAGTAAGGTGTGTAGCTTATTTAAATCTCCCACATTGAATTAGGAGAAGTAGATTAGTTAGGTTAATCACACTATTTCAACATGATTAGACTAGATAAAATTAAATTAGTTCAGGTTAGTAAATAAATAACCACACAGTGTAATCGGGCTTCAGTTAGATTAGTGAGAATAAATTAATAGGCTTGTGTGTATAAATGCACCTTTAGAGGTTAATTATAAGATATAATGTTAATTAAGTGCTAAGTTAATCGTATTTCAAACTTTAATTAAATTTTTTAATGCAACGCTTTTTTGTCTCCATATGATAAAATGGGTGCACATGTTCTCACACCCCGAATCCACCCCACCAGGATCAATGTAGGGGGATCATTTTCATCCCCCCGAGTGCATACAAGGTTTAATCAGTGAGGGGGGTTCAAAAAAGAGTTAATCCCTTACAATGTGGTGGCTATAAAACATTTCACGCCCCTGTGCTTATTCTCGCTTACTGCTCTGACCCTCCTCCAAAAACTGCCATCCCTCTCCCTGCTCAAAATGATTTTTGACCCCGCTTTTCTCCCCTGCAACTCACATCCCACCAAGTGGACCTCTTGTCCCCATCCTTCTCCTCGGTCATTTCGTACTCCACTGTCAATCCACCACCTCATGTCTGTGAACCCCACTACCCTTCCACCAAAACACTATTCCATCACTACACCTTCCCCAATAAGATGTTGTCATCTAGCAGTCTTGCCACCACATCAATATTACCATTGTTAAATAATGCTTGTCCATTTCTCACGACAATGGACCCACTCCATTGTAATGATAAACCAACAATGGTAATTTCATTTTTTTCCCTATAATCCACCATAAAATTGTTATGCCCTTGTTTTCTTTATTTTATGATATGAAGGTATTCAATAATTTGGAATGTATAACCAACTAGAACCAATTAGCTTTGGCATTCAATTAGTGACCAACATAATCGGCTACTAAGACCAATTAATTAGCCTGCAATTTTCATCTGGACATCAATTTCACTAGTCTTGCATGGGAACTATGAATTACCTACTCTTTCCTCTTCAATAATGAAACTTAAAAAATGTAAATCCTCTCATGAAAACCCTATGTTGTGCCCTACCATAGATATAGATCATCAATCATTAGTCGACCAACAATACAATATTGCTAAAACCAATTTCGATTTTGACATGTATGAGCTTCACAATTGGTTGAAGCAAAAGTATCCTAACCTCAGTTATAGAATGGGGCTATGGTAATATTCCCTTTCCTAACCCATCTTCCCATAGAACTATCACTTCCCACAATTCTTATCCTTCTGTCAATTTCACTAGATCCCCATCCAAAGAGAAATTGTGGCCCACAATGGTGACATTTTGTTCACAATCATTGCAAAAGCCATCTTTCAGATGCTACAATTTCCAAATTCTAACTACCTGAAGCCATTTTTAGTAGATTCCCTCCTGGAATTCTATGAAAACCTAACCTTCCCATAGAGAGCCAATATTTTTGAGATCATTCTCCTGTAGGATGTCGAATTACCTAAGAAAAGTCACCGATACTCATCCTCTATGTTCCCAGAGATAAATAAATAAGTAATAGCAATCATTTCATGAATACTTGATTATCAATCTGACCAGTTGGTTGATGAGACCATCATTGGTTTCCTATCAATCTTTACAACTAGTGGGAAACCCCATATTTTCAGCTACAATGAGTTCATTGCAGAATCAATTCATGACCAACTCCTCAAGTTTTCTACTCAGGGGACTTTTAAGTATTCTTCAGTGCTAGTGTACTTATTTCTTTACCATCAAGCATATAGGTTTTCATTACCTTTGCAGAAGTTATATTACCATTGTAATCTAGAGTTTGTAACCCTTTCGACCTCCAAGATGGAGAAAAATTCCAACGAGTAGACCTTCTGAGATTATATTGAAAAATTCCTACATACATCTGCTAGCTTACTAAACAATGATGTAGAGCTTAGGATAGGACTAGAAGTTCGAATAATTTGGAATGTCAGTGAACAGACTAAAACAGGGGATTGTTATGTATACCAAAATTATACAAAAATAAGAGTTTCTGGGTGTGAGTTTCCACCCTACAAGATTCCTAAATTTGTTATAACGAGAATGTTCTCATTGGAATATATCAAGAAGATGCTACATATGGATGATTTACATTTTGTTGCAACAAAGAAGAAGTTTGAGTTCAAGATCAAGGCATAGGTGAGACCGTTTATTTGTAACACCAGGGCAACATGAAAAGATTTAGATTCACTCCTTAAATAAATGAACTTCAAATTGAGTGTTACCTAGTCATATGACACTTTTGGAATCATCTCCAAGATGAGAGTGGAACTAAAAACCACTCCCTACACTTAAACTCCAAGATCATAGATAGAGAAGTTCATGAATCAAATTTAATGAGAGGAAAACACACTATAGGAGGCAAAATAATAGGGCATATCTACAACAATCTCATAGAATCCAGTACCGTGAGATAAAAAAGACAAGAGATCAAGGGACAAGGTTTCCCTTTTAGCTACATAGATTAGGGTGAAGAATTTTTTGATATATAAAAAGAAGAAAAAGTAGTCCTGACAGGCCATCATGCTCCTATAAGAAGAGAATGTATCTTCACAAGTTCTCCAACTTCCTTAACTTCCTAAGATTCCCCAAATACAGCTCAGGCATTAGAAATTATACAGGAGCAAGATGAACCAAATATATTTCCAAAATATAGAAAAATTAAGAAGAAGAATGAGCAGTTAAAGTTATCCACATACACCCAATTCTGGAAAGAAATAGCTTCTTCATAACACAAGCTACTTTTAGCCTTTCATATAGAATAGTGGAAAATGAAAATTGCATTTCTTCAAGCATAGATTCAAGTTCCAGGGACTCGAGTTGACTAGAAGAAATTTTTTTCTCCTTTGATGCTGAACATATTCACTAAGTTGATTGAATTGACCTGCATACACAAACCAAAGAAATGTTGTACTCTACATTGACAAAAATTTCCACGACAACTTCTAAGTTTCATGCCTCACTCAACAACATACAGTCATAATTAAATCTTGAAAATATTTCATCTTTGGCTAAGGACATAAGGATTAAATCATTGGAGGACCTAGTAATTAAATTAGGGTATGACCCCAAAGATGTAAAATCAACAAAAGAGATTGTAAGGAGTAAAAATGTAGATATAGTAGCATTGAGGAAACAAATCAAACTTCACTCCCCTAAGGATCCCCAAGCTAAGGAATTTGGAGAGATTGAGAAATAAAAGAGAAGATGTTCAAGATAATAAGATATGGCAGTGTAGGTGGAAAAATTTCTCAAGGAAAAGGAGCATCCATCACAGCTGTAATGCCTCTAAGAGTAGGCCCTATTGTAGTATTAATAATAGAAGGAGAATCTACATTGATTAAAACACCAACATTGAGTAAAACTTCTCCAAATGATTTAGTTAAAGACATGGAAGAATTTTCCATTAAAGGGAAAGAAATTAAAAAGTTAAATACAACTTAAAACTCTTTGGGATCAGAAATTACAAATAGACAATTGTTATGTAGCAGAGTTGCAGAAAACTCATAGGCTCACTGTAAAGATGGAATAGTTAGATAGTGGGGCAGCCATGGCTAGAATTTATCAGAAGCAAAGGAAACCATATGGATAGAAATTGATGAGGTCATGAATGAAATATGGCCCTCAATTCAAATTATATCTGAATAGCAAGATTTGATTAGAAAATCAAATGAAGTAGTTGCAAAGATAAAGGGAGATTTGGGATAGAATTGTAGAGAAGCTACAAAACTGATAAGGATCTTAAATTCAAAAACCAAGAAGGACTTCAAAGAATTAGAAGTTGAAGATAGAACATAAACAATTTTAGAGGTGAGAAGGGTCCTGACTAAGAGAAACTTGATGCTACAATTAGAAAATAAATGCGAGAACATGGAGTCTAGTGTCCAGAAATTTCATAGAAAGTTTAATGCACTTTATATAAAAGGACTGTCAGCAATGACAGTAAATGGAAACCGAATGATCAATTTAGAGGACTACTATCATAAGCTATACTCTATATACCAAGATAAATAAAATTTTGCAGGCTTTAAACCAAGGATCACACAGAAGGCTTTTATGGAAGCTATAGAGTTTGACTTGTTCATCAAGCACGAGATCAAGCACTTGCTTCCCATCAAGCCTACTTTTCAAAAGTATACTATGGTAGATGAGAGTCAGAGGAAGTTAGTAAAGTTTTCTATCACAAGTGAAGAGAATTGGGATGAATTACGTGAACTGATGGAGTAAAACAAATTCACCTCTAAGAGAAAGACAATAGGACATCACTTCCTTAGGCCCATTCATCAACAACAACCCTCGAGAATAGTTCCAGTAGCTTCAACAGTTTCATATTTCCTATATTTTTGTTCTATTTCTCTAAAAAGTATTTGAGATATTTCGTAATAAATATGTTAAGATATTTAGACAGAATTTGTATAAATACTTCAGATTTCTATGTATTCATGTTGGGTTTCGTATTGAGAAATACTACCATGTATTGTAAATATGTTGACTAAGTACAAGTGACCTTTTTCATTAATACAAGACAAGTTCTTTCAGGATTCGTATCTATGTGGTAAAGTGCTTCTTACTATAATATATTTTTTCTCTGTTTTTCATATTCCTTTCTGTTTTGTATTGTTTTAAGGAAAATAAGTTCAGAATTTGTTTCAATACACTTCGTGCTAGCTTAAAGCAATATCAATGTTTTCTACTAAAGTTTAAGTATAGAAATCAGGTAACAGTGATCTGTATTTAAAGTGAACCTTAATCTGTTTCTCCTTCTCCATTTCAAAAACTGCAAGGATCTGGTATTATGCCTACCCTAACCCGCTACACTTAAGACGATAGTTCTGCAAATTGATCACTCTAATCTCCCTTGACTCCACTTCCCAATGGCTTTCCCTTGTAGCTCCAGCTAAACAAATTTAAAATCCAAATTTTGAAGTTTCACATCTAGGATAAAATCCCACAAAACAAATAAAGCTAAATTTGACAGAGAGATCCCTCTCTGGGTTTAGAAGGGTAATCCTCTAAACCTAAAATTGGTTTTGTGGTTACCTTTGCAATTTCTTTCACAACCTTAAGAAATTAAAGAGTGCTAACACCATCGAAGTCATTTGATCCTAGCTTATGAAAAAGTTAGATCTCCTTTAAGAACACACTCAACCATGTGAAGACTCTCTTAATCACAACCACAAATCCATCAAGTTGTAATATTAGGCTCCTCAACCGAAGGCATCATCATCCCATCATGTTATCAGCCTAGCTAGCTCCAATCTCCATAAATATGTCTCCACTCCCATGAGTCGTTTACCCAATTAGGTCACAATATCCTCATCTTGGATCATAGTGGAATCCATATGAACAACATCCAAAAAATTCTCATGATGATTTTCCATCTCAATTACGATGTCCTTCCATCTCAATTGCTCTCACCCAAATGGAGTCAATCCTCAATTCATGATGAGCACTTGGCTAATCTCTCTCATGGAAAACTATAACTCATCCTATGAAAATATTCTCATCCGTCCTCCTTATCTAAGGCATTGGCCCCATCCATCCTTGGGTTTTATACCTACTAGACAACCTCTGAATCAACTTATGCTATACGAATCATACATTAAGGAGAACTCATCTCATTTAAAATTGTGCACCAACTCTCACAACCATCGCCATGACTGTCATACCCTCCAAAGTCTTATTGTGTTCCATTCTTTAATTTTCCATGCAAGATCCATGGTACCCTCATACTGGTGTTATAAGCTCTCATCATCACAAATTGATGTAGCATGTTGGGCTCCTCACTAATCCACCTAAACATACATCATATTTCGTCACCAAAATAATTGAGTTTGCATACGCAATTGTCCTCTACAATATTAGTGTGCATCGTACTTAGATTTATGCTTTAATACCATCTACTTTTGTTAAGAGATCTACTACTATTGTCTGGTCTTCTCCTGCTCTCATAACAACTTCAAGTTGGTGAAGAGCAAGGCATTGATTCTACATTGGACTTGAATCCAAATATATTGGTGAAGATATCTACTACTATTGTCCAGTTATCACCTGCTCTCGTACCAACTTTAATTTTGTGAAGACAAAACTAGTTCTTCCACATTTCTATAGATTTAACGTTTCACTCTCTTTCTATTTTTCTTTAAAATTTATTTCACTATATTGATCAAAATAATTTATAGCTTTTATTTAAAATGAAATAATTTATTATTTCAAGATAGGAAAAAATAGGAATTGATGTGTTGAAATAAGAAATATAAAAAACATAGTATTGTGAATTATTAAGGAGTCACTCTTATATGAATTGGAGGTCCTTATGTTTCTCCTCTCTTATTATTTCTCTTGAACATTCCTTCCATCGCATTGACTGGAGAATTTTTATACCTTTTAATCAAAAGTTAGTGCTTTGTCATTTTAAATGAGAAAAACTAGCAATTGATGCTTTGATGTGAGAAAAAATGAAGTACTCTGGGTTCTTGCTAGTCAAAGGTTGAATGCAATAAGGAGAGTTTCACTAGGCATTGTACCTCCTTCACAAGGGGAAACCATTTACTCACACAATGCTAACATTTAGTAATACATTCCATCTATCCATGTTATTTAGATGATGAATAAGAATGTTAATAAATAACCTTTAAAATCAATACTATTTGTAATTTTAAAGGTATGTTTGTCATTGTTAGTAATTTCCCTTAATCCCTCCATATAATTTTTATCTACCACTTAAGAGAATACACTGTCCTCTAAAGCATGTAACATCGACATGTTTCACAACTTCCAAGTGTAGCAAAATGTTAGCTCAAATGAGTTATGCCTCTACTTATTCTCTTACTTGAGTGTTAATAGAATATTGACTTAACCAATTAGAGTAAGTATATACATAATAAAAAAATCATCAACACATATAAAATAAATAAATAAACATATATATCTATATTTCTGTATATATATGTATACGGCGGGAAACACTTAGATTAACCCCTAAAAAATGTGCTCATATAAGAACAATACAATATACAAATTACAAGTCCTCACACTTGGAAAATTACGAAAAATTGACAACATTAATTTGTGCAATGACTTGTTTGCAAGTCATCGCAAGACAATTCTAAGTACAAGTACGAAGCCCCTCTGTTGCTGTGTTTTATCAAATGAGCACCTTTGTACGAAATTATTTCTTTGTATAAAACCTAAAATTTCATTGTACTAGAAACCCCAAATTTGGCTGGAACACTAAATTTTCCATCCACTCAACCAAATGCCAAATTTTTATCCAAGTCACCCAACTTGTGATATCGCATGGTCTCTCAGTGTGATCTATCTCTACTATGGTCACATGAATTCTCTCTCTACCATATCATTGCATGCCCCAACATTGTCTCAAAAATATACCAAAATATTTGTAAGAACCCCTAGCCCACACGCCCCTAGGTACAACATAACTCCAAGTGTTTGTACCAACTTGTACTAGCATACTCCACATGACTTGTTGCCATTCCAAGGTTCGATCACTTGGCTCAAATGACCAGCCTGATTACTCGCACAAATTTCCCATCCCACTCACACGACTCACTGGACCCACTTGTATAACTCACCCAATCGCTCACACAAATTTCTTAGCTTGCTCCTACAAGTCACTTGGCCCACTTATACAACTCGTATAACTACTGGCATGGCTCATGTGGGCCACTCATATTACTACTCACCTTGTCTGATTACACAACTTACCCAATCTAATAAAACAACTCACCTTGCCTGATTATGTAGTTGCTTTCTCAAACCACCTGCATGATTTCCCACACAACTCTCTCGACCCACTCATGTGACTAGCCCAATCATGTTATGTGCAATCTATGCTCACTAAAAACCTAATTGAAACAGCTGCCCCATCATCCATTTAGGATGCCACATCTCAAACGAACTGTCATATATATACATGTTGTATTTTCGAGTCCATCTTGTCGTGTGGACACACTTCATATGATACCTTCACACAACCACATACTTAACAATAGAGCATACACCTACACCCATTCAACTCAAATTTTCTTTCACGACTCTCTCTCATGATCTTCTACTAAAACTAGGCCCTCACATGACCACACTCTCGAACAACTCACATAACTCCACATGTTGCAATGCCCTCACCCAACATAATATTTGTGATATCGTTTTCGCAAATTGTTTGATGGCGATGTCACCCATGGTAGGCCCTTTAGTGAAAGGTGTGCCTAACTCTGAATCTTAACAAAAACACTCCCTCTGTTTTTAATAAGTCGATAATACTAAGTCCATTTGAAATTTTATATATAATCATGTCTTCATTAATAAAAATAATTTATATTTTCATTAGACAGGACATTTCATACTTTTCCATTAATTAATTTCTTCATTAACCAAGTAATCAATTGCTCTATTCTTATAACAAGGAAAAAAAACTAATTAAATTTTAATGATGTGAATCAATTTAGCAAATTATTCAATGATGGAATTTAACCTAGAATGTAATTATGTGAATAGGTTTGTATGAGTGGTTAGTTATGATATTTTTCCTATGTGATGCACCAAATACATTCATGAAGTTAATGAATGATATATTTTTTACTTTTATTCATATTTTATTATTTATTTGGATGATTTACTATAATACATTTCTACATAGGAGGAGCGCATCTCATGTTTGATGCACGTGCTAGAGACTTTAAAGAAGCACCAATTGTTGGCACATCTCAAGAAGTGTGACTTTTCAAAATAACATTTGGTGTATTTAGGATATGTGATAGGTCAAGGAGAGTCGAAGATAAATTCTTCGAAGATAGTATGCCTTTGAAGTGAAGACATATGCATGTGGGAATTCTATGGGATGAGTCTTGATGGTAATTAATTAAATTGAAAAGAAAAATACGAAATTCATACAAGTGCTAAATAAAATTAAAACAACAACGCACCATACTAATACCAAAAATATCTAATAAAATAATAAATCGATAGAGATTTAGGTTAATATAATTAAAACAAGAGCCCACCATACTAATACTAAAAATCTCTAATAAAAGAATAAATCAATATATGTATATTCTAACCTATATCTTTTATACGCTGATCAATTATTTTTTATTTTCTTCAAATCCCTCTCAATTATTAATAAATATTGGAATAAAATAGATATATGTTAATACATATATCCACCCCATTAATGAAGCACTAGAACCCAAGTAGGTGGTAGTGAAATAGTGCTACCACTACATTATGTCCTCCCTAAAAACAAGCATTGTTCAATTTGATTTTTGAATGAGGACACACTTGATAAGTGGTTGAAGTTCCACGATAATATACCGAAACATAGATGAAGTGATTTTATCATCATAAGTAACAACTAGATGCTTTAGAATCGTTAAAGAAATACATGAAAACTCAATTTTAACACCATAAGCAACGACTATGTGACTCAAAGTCCCTAATGAAGTTTTCCTTAATGCACATGACAACTGAACTCAAATAGGAGAGCTAGAAATAATAGTGAATGCCTAACACAATGATCAATAATGAATAATGCTTATCTGTATTTATGAAATACCAAAATTTGGGATGTCAACATTTTGTCTTGTTAATATTATCATGTATGAAAGTGATTGTGGTAATGAAAAGACTTTACAATCAAAATTGGTTTTACGGTAAAATAGAATTATTATTGGACTAAATTTTAAGAAGGAATCATATAGAAGTGTATTTTAGCATAAACTAAAATCTTCGTATTTCTTTGTGTGCATTTATATTTGGTTTCTAGTGCCTAACAATCAAATCTAAGATATATCTATATATTTCGTAGCTAGAGATGCAAAAACATAGAAATCAGCATGTGTTCTTGTTGTTTAAATCATGTCTACAAAGGACAATGGTCATATATGGAAATTATGATTCCTTAAACTAGCTAAATTGCATTGTTTCTTCTTACATTATATGAAATGAGTTATAGATGTTATGTAAAACTTATAAGGGGATACCATACTAAAAATGAAATAAGTTGGGGTTGTCAATTACATTTAAAGTATTGTGGAGGTTCCCTATAGACTAGAGTAGCATAAAGTGTACTTTTTACATATTTTCCACATAGGGAGGAATAAAATGTAGAGTGGGGTCATAAAGTAGAGAAGCCATGCCCTAAATCGGTGCATTTTCAATCCATTATTTTATTAAAAATAGTTAGGTAAAATGGTAAAAGTTATTATGATCAGGTACGGTAGTCTTGTTGAGAGATTTCTTATTATTTGGATGTGATATGAAATGCATCAAGCTATGGGTACAGATGATGTAACCCTTTAGTGATTTAGTTGACTATTATTATTCTCAAAATAATAATTAATCTACTCTATAGTGAAAATGGGTAGCATGAAAAGGTATATGTTTATTATTATTAGCTATTATTATTATTATTATTTAAACATATGTTCATTTGAGAAATCATGGAATAAGATTTTTATCCATGAATATTTATATATACTTTATTACAGAGTTTCTTAATGTATAAATATGATAAGACTAGAATGGTTTTGACATGGAATTTCCTTTTAATTTTTATAATTGTGATAATGCTTGGGTTAAATATATTACCTACTAGGCAACTTTCTATCATTATTGTGAGTTTATATTCATGTGTATGGTGATATTTCTTTTGAATGTTTTAGATTTGTGATCATGCGAAATGATAGTTGTTGGGTTAAGGGTTAGTGCTTTGAGATTTGTATCAGGGTTCTATGGGTGACTTGGCATTCTAGTCAAGGATGTTAATCTTAATTTGTACCAATTATCTTAAATCCACCACTCACAAACGCTCATATATGAAAAACATTAATGTCTATGTACCATATCTCTTGGTTGTCATTGTTTGAGTTAATCCCTTGGGGTTTCAAAGTTCCCAGCAATTTGTTGTTTCATTGTTCCTTTTCATATTTTCTGCAATGATATAGAAGTAAGGGTTTGGTGATACACTAATTATGCATTTTCCCTCTATGTTTCACCCTAATTCTTGGTTGAAACCCTCTTGGATTCAATGGTGGCTTCACTCATGAACTGGTGACATAACCTGTGTGTTCATGGCATACTAAACAATACCATTAATTTTAATACATACTTGAAAACACCTCTAAAATTCACTTTATTTAACCCCCTGCCAATACAAACCCAATACACCTTCCCAATTTAAAAGACCCCTACCTTCACTAGATATTGTAGGTATCCATTTTGTCATTAACATTTTTCATACCCTTTTATATTTATATCCCTAGTATAGTGACATGATTCCTCTCTTATGATCCCACATGCATCCTACAATGCACCTTTATTCTTTTGATATACATTGTGGATGCATATTGGTTCTTTGACAATGTAATTAATCAAGCCACACTCAAGCACATCTCACTATGACTTGTGGGATTTAATGCCTTAAGACAAAAAAATATCATAAAACTTTTATGAATATTAATTATGTGCGTGTATATAAACTAACATACAATGATAAATCAATTGAAAAATCTTTATGAATAAATTTTCACCAAATAAGGCATTGATGCATAAGTCTAGATCCTCTATATGTAAGACAACTATCTACAACCAAGTACGGGGCCCCAAATCTCAAATCCATATAAACAGATGGGTTATAAATCCAACACTCAATTAATCATTCACTCACTGGGAGCTTATTACAACCTATTTGGGACTTAGGAGAGGAATAAAGAGATAAACCTTCTTGTGTGTTATTGTAATGCATATCTAAGAATCTTTATATACAGATGCATTCACAGTGAATTATTATGGGCATGAACAACCACCCTTATTTATAAGTAACGAACTTTATTTTTGTATTACTTACAAATGAAAGTAATAGACAAGGGAATTTTTCTATTTTTTTCGTAAATGTTCTAAATAAACTATGGTATATGAACACTAAACTAGATGAAATATGTTATATTCTCTACAATAACGTGATGTTCTCCTTCGTAAATTATCAATAAGATAAATCTTTTCTCTCATTTACCAAAACAAAGTTTTCATGAGGTCCAAGTTGTTATGTCAAATAATTGCGTCGTATTCATGAGCATGTGTTCTTGATTAAGTATTGTATGTTATGTTGTGATTTTCCTACTTGACATATAAACTCATGCAAAGTCTCTAACACGTATTGAATGTGCAGCCACACTCCAACAATATATAAAAATGAGAACTCTATCAAATTCTAATGCGACAAATGGGATTCACATAGAGAATACTCTACTAGAATTTACACTCAACCTTCAATTGTTAAGAGCATGTGCTTCGCCTAAGAGGTCACAACTTCAAAACGAGAGGGGGTAGAGTATGCATGCCTTCATAGACATAGTAGTCAAAACTCCATGCAAAGATGGGTCCCTTGTCCCACAAAGAAGGGGGTCTCATACACCAATTTCGTGTATGGCTTCACCATGACCGTAAAATTGGATAGTAATAATAATAATCACCTTGACTTGTTCTATTCTATAGCATAGATTATTCGTTGTTCAATGTGAAAGCTTGCTCTAATATTGATTTGTATATGATGTTACTATGGCCTATCTATCTCATAAAATTATGTTCTCTTTCAAGTTAAGTTCAAGGATTCTTTTATGACAAGGATGAATGAGTGGCTTTATTTGGTCAACACCAGTTGTGAGAACATATAAAGGAATACACGAACAAGTCAACACTATGTTTCACAACAATTCAATAAAGGAAATATGCTTGTTGTGAACTATGGGCATCTCTCTCCCTCCCCCTTTTACTCGCTCTCCCTCTCTCTCTTTTTCTCTCCCTCTCTATCCACTCTCTCCCCCCAATTGTCTCTCTCCCTCCCCCCTACTCCTTCTCTCTCTCTCTCTCTCTCTCTCTCTTGCACTACCTCTCCCCCCTTTCTCTCCCCTTACTCTCTCCTTCCCTCTCCCCCTCCCTGCATCTCTTTTTCCATCTGTTTGCATCTATCTATTTTTTCCTTTATCTCTTTGTCTTGTTTTACATTTGACCTTGTAGCTAGGGAAAATATATATCAGGGATAACTTTTCAAAGAATATATATTTCCCATGGTTGATAAATACATGGGAGGATACAAAAATGATATGTTTCCACATGGTAAGACTTGGAGTGGGAAACACATACCATGTCTGGTGATATTGACGACGTAGAGAAAAAAACTGAGTGCAAATAATGGAATGACACCCGTGTTTTTAAGAATTTGATTGCAAGAATCTGTAAGGAAGAAGACACTTGAAAAGAATAAAAATTAAAATTAATTTTCAAGTGTTCATTTATAAAAAGATACAATGAGCAGGTTGCAGATCTCCTAGAACCACGATCAAAAAAATTGTAGATTAGGGAAGATGCCAAGAAAGAGGTGGATGTTAAAAACATTTCATAAGTTGAGGTGAAAGGTATGAATGGTGTTTTTAGACTACTCCTACAGTGAGCGACCAACAAGAAAGTCCTAACAAAAAATATGAACCTTGCTAGTAGCAACTCACATAGTGTACGTACTTATAATTGAAAGTAAGTGGAGAGTGATTTGGTGACTCATCATAGATTTGGATGCCTAAATCCAATTGATCTGGTAGGTTCAAGGAGATAAAAGAGTTCAGGTGTTGAGGGTAAGCACTTGAAAGGGGTCTCAAATGTTAACAAATCACTCTAATCTCTTGGGATCATAATCATGAATTTTGTAAATATTGGCAATAGGGAACTACAACATGTACCATATCGTGATTCAAAACTTACATTTCTTCTCTCTTGGTGGAAAATCTAAAATGACTATCATTACCAATGTTAGCCCTTCTAATTATTCTATAGTAGAGACACTTTACAATTTGAAATTTGCACAACGAGAAAAAATTGTTTGGAATACTTTGTCTGTAACTGAAGATGCTACAAGAGATGTTATAACTTTGATGATTCAAATTCAATAGTTGAAGGAAGAAGTAAGTCATATGTGTGGTTATCCCGAAGAAGTGCCTCCCACTCAAGAATATGACTATGGAAACATGGCCTTGTTGACCTCTTTTGGATGATATGGATGGGATATGAGAGATCTAGCAAGCCCATTTCCTGGTCATATAAAATGGCCTTCACAAACATATTTGGAATCTACACTTGTAGGAGCTCTGAAAAGACATGAATCTTTAGAGACATTAATGAAAGAAATGGATATTAAAAATTAAAAACTAAAACATTTTGTTAAACATCGTGAGGAAGATGCATAGTGTGGAAAGGTGATGCTTTATTTTGAATAAGACAAATTTAAGAGACTAGAGGCAGTTGCTTCTGATAAGATGGTTGTAGAAGCACACATTTTAGAGGAGGAGAAGAATGTGTTAATGGATGAGCTACAAATTATAAAGAACAATATCGATCAAAATATTCAGGTGATGAGGGTTGAAATGGAAAATATAAGGTTGATAAAAGAGCTAAGAAGGTACCAAGAATGTTATGAGGGTGGAGAGCTAGAGAAAATTCTAGAATAGATAGTTGTATTAGGAGATTAGTTACTCAAAGCTTTGGAATAGAACCTTATGCATGATAAGGACACAAACCTTATGAACCAAAAGGAATCATCATAATAATATCTTTCTTCCATCAGTGAGGAGAATGAATTTCTTTACAGACATGTTAATTTGTGCTGAAGGGAATAAAAATATCTTCGTAATAAGTTTTGCGTCTACCTAGAAGCCAAATAAAATTTGGAAAGGCATGTTGATGATTTGATGATCCATTGTGATAAGATGACGCTTTCAGATGTTGATGGAGAATTCCAACTGAACTCTGCAATGGATTCTCTAGAGTTGACAAAGGGGACATCATTTAGAGATGGTTTACCAGAGAAAAGGGAGCTTAAATATCTGGTTGAAGAAATTAGTGCAACCAATCAATGTGAAGTAGAAGCTCGGGGAACTTCCATTTATTTGGCTAAGGAAGTTGATGATTTATGCAAAAAATGTATAGGAGTCTATTGAAGATAATGAAGGAATAAGTATCATGTATGAGAAAGTCATGCAAGAACTATATGAAATAAAGAAAGTTGAGGAATATGGACATGAAATGAATGAAAAATCCCAAGAACTAGTTCATGTATTCAAGTATCAAGTTGAGGAACTTGAGTAAGAAATTAAAGAAAGGAATCAAAATTTTTTAAGAAAGGGACACATGTCTACAAAGGATGATCGCCCAAATATTTGACCAGATGTAACAGGCTCTATGAATGTTGAAGTAGAACATATAGCTCTTCGTCTTAGAAAAGAGATTGCAAAACTACTAATAAAATTGCAGGATACATCAGAAGAGAATGAAAGAATTCTTGAGCTATATGAAAAAGCAATGCGATAAAGAGAAGATGCAAGAAGAATGTGGTGGAATTTTGGAGGTAGTAGAATTTGTATAGAGCATGTACAAGACATGGAAGATGGAATGGGGACAAATGCAATAGGCCGTGAAAGCTTAATTCAAGGGCATGAAGAATAAATTTGAGGTAGTGTTGAAACTGCATTATTGCATGAACACGCTAGTATCAATGGGGATTGAAAAGTAGAACTGGAGGGGATCCATACATGAATGGAGGTTTAGGAGTGTACAATGAAATTAAAGGAGATAACTGACGAGAATGAAATATTAGTTGACATGTATGAGTAGGCAATGCCAGAAAACAATGGAATTAGGAAACTATGGCAAGGCGTTGTACAAAAAATAAGGCTTCCATTGAATTTAACACAACTTTAAGGGGCATTATAGAATATCAAGAATTGAGAAATGAGGCTGAAGAACTAGAAATTAATATTGTGCCTAAAAAGGATTCTAATGAACTGAGGATATAGTTGGAAGATGGTAAAACATATCTAAAATTTCGCATGAAATATGATGGACATCAAGAGGAGACAAGTGGAACACTAGGACTATAAAATAATGGAAATATTCCACAAACATAATTTGTATTTTCCTCGTCTGATGTTAAGTCAGACCATCCATAGTAGAACTTATAAATGTGGCAACAAGAAATGATTGATTAGATTCAAAATATTCAAACAAATCTCATGAAGATGTCCCAAGAGAATGGAAAATTAGTGAAGATGCATGAGAAAGCTATATCTGAGAGAAATATATTAGTGAAGTTGTGGAATAGTGTATCATATTCTTTGGAGCATGCTGAGAATATATAACTTTTGAAATGAGATAGGTTCCATAACATTTCCAGAAGTCTTTGTATTGTATAGGGGAGCCCCATTTGCTCTTTTATCCCAAAATAAACTGAAGTTCTTGAGGAAATGAAGAAACAAGGATAGGAAAATGACATTTAGATTTCTGAAAGTCATCATGGTATATTTTTTACCCACACGGGAGGTACAGTGGATGTTTAGGAGTAGTCTGACTTTTGGAGAAACATGGATGACAATTTAGTCTCTGATAGATTATTTAGCTTGTTAACAAATGAAGCGCGTGAACTACAATTGAAAATGAAGGAAATGGCAGGTGAATATGAGAAACTACTAGTAATATTTGAGGAAAATGCAAATGATAATTATAAAATTAGGAAACTATTACAGAAAACTAGTTAAGGACTGGAAAATTCCACACAGGAGAGGACACTTTTCTTGAGGGAGATAGAGGATGTTAAGTCCAAGCTATATAACCTGATAGATAGTAGTGAAGATATGGTCGATGGAAATAAGATATTTTTTCAACAAATGGATGCATTAAACTTAATTAAGGACTCATCAAATAATGTTGATGCTCATTTTACAATAAACCAATCTGATGAACTTCAGCCATTGACAATTGAAAACAAGTCAGGCACATATGTGGGGAACTGAGAGGAAACAATCAAAATGGATGATTCTGTAAAAATATATGAAAGTTTGATCCACTTGTTCCTACAATTAAAACAAGAACCCATCATAGTAATACTAAAATTCTCTAATAAATGAATAAATCAATATAGATATATTTTAACCTAGATCTTTTATACATTGATCGATTGTTTTCTTATTTTCTTTAAATCCCTCTCAATTCTTAATAAATATTGGACTAAAATAGATATATTTTAATACGTATATCCCCCGCCTTAATGAAGCACTAGAACCCAAGTAGGTGGTACCAAAATAGTCCTATCACTACATTATGTCCTCCCTAAAAACAAGCATTGTTCAATTTTATCTTTGAATGGGCAGACACTTGATAAGTGGTGGAAGTTCCATGGTAATACACCCAAACATAGATGAAGTGATTTGATCATCATAAGCAACAACTAGCTGATTTAGAGTTCTTAATGAAATACATGAAAACTCAATTTTAACACCATAAGCAACAACTAGGTGACTCAGAGTCCTCAACGAAGTTCTCCTTAATGCATGTGACAACTAAACTCAAATAGGAGAGCTAGAAATAATAGCAAATGCCTAACACAATGATCAATAAGGAATAGTGATTACGTGTGTTTATGAAATCCCAAAATTTGGGACGTTAGCATTCTGTCTTATTATTATCATGTATGCAAGTGCTTGTGTTCATGAAAAGAAAAAATAATCGGAAGTGGTTTTAAGGTACAATAAAATTATTATATGGCTAAATTTTAGAAAGGAATCATATATAATCGTATTTTAGCATAAACTAAACTCTTCGTATTTATTTTTGTGTGTTTATATTCAGTGTCTCTTGCATAATAATGCAATCTAAGGTACTTCTATATATTTCGTAGTAAGAGATGCAAAAACATAGAAATGAGCATGTGTTATTGTTGTTTAAATCATGTCTACAGATGACAATGGTCATATATGGCAATTATGTTTACTTAAACCAGCTAAATTACATTGTTTCTTCTTACATGATGTGAAATGAGTTATATATGTTATGTAAAAAGTTATAAGGGGATACCATACTAAAAATGCAATAAGTTGGGGTTGCCAATTACATTTAAAGTACTGTGGAGATTTCCTGTATACTAGAGTTGCTTAAAAGTGTAGTTTTTACATATTTTCGAGAGAGGGAGGAATAAAATATAGAGTGGGGTCATAAAGTATAGAAGCCATGCCCTACATGGGTGCATTTTCAATCCATTTTTTATTAAAAATAGTTTGGTAAAATGGTAAAAGTTATTATGATCAGGTACGATAGTTTTGTTGAGAGATTTCTTATTATTTGGATGTGATGTGAAATGCATCAAGCTATGGGTAGAGATAATGTAACCCTTGAGTGATTTAGTTGAATATTATTATTCTCAAAATAATAATGAATCTACTTTATAGTGGAAATGGGTAGCATGCATAGATATATGTTTGTATTTGTCAAGTACATGACCTATGGTACGAGTGAAAAGGAAATATATTCTAAATATCATAATGCTCTAGAAAAAATTATAGTTGTTTGGAAACTACAAAGATGAATGTTTGGAGACTAGTTTCCTCTAAGGAATACATACTTTTAACTATGTATTTTATTTCTCAACTTCTAGGATAATTTATTTAATAAATATTTAGTCTTCAACTATTGTATCAGAAAATGACATAAGCTTGGACAAAATATATCAAAAGGTATAAGAAAAAGGTAAAAAAGTCTTTAAAATCACATAAACTATTTCAACAAAAAAGCCTTTATATTAAAAAATTTGAACAAATAGATCGAGCAACAAAATAAGATATATTGTTTTAGTCCTTATATGATTACAAAAGAAAATTGATAATTCTCCATAAGATTTGTTTTCAAAATCTGCAAAACCTTATAATCAAAAAAATTAAATACAATAAAATGTACATATACAATAAATTTGTATATGTATTACCTTTAGTTTCTTTCGGATGTTACAAATGCATAAATAGAAATACAATAATTAAAAGGAAATATTTACAATTTAAATTTACAAATTAGGTTTGACGTCATCTTGAACTTGAGTTGTAAATCACATTAAATTAGGGTAGAGTTTAACTTATAGATGAAATGGATTTTTTTTACCCCTGATGCCTTTTTGTAATCGACATTATGGTGAACTATGATCCACTCTTTTAATGGTTGATCAAGCCATTTATTTTAGATAATTGATGGAGGGAATATTGAAATGAATATATATGGGTTCCTTTCAAAAAATAGTTCGATGTTCTTTTGTTCACATCCTCTTATTCTATCATCTGTATTAGCAATGGTTTCTTTTGTCTATTTCAATGTTTCTATATGTCAATGTTTGGATTTGGCTTTGTATGACTAGAATGGTTCTTTCATGCAGTTTTCTTTCAATTTTTGAAATTGTGATACGACTTGGGATAAATATACTACTGACTAGACAACTCATTTATGATTAGTGTGAGTTTATATTCATGCGTATGGTGATATATCTTTTGAAAGTTTCAGATCAATAAGCATGAAAAATGATGGTTTTCAGGCTAAGTGTTATTTCTTTGATATTTTTATCAGGGTTTTATGGGTGATTTGGCATTCTCGTCATAGATTTTTATCCTGATTTGCACCAATTGTCTCAAATTGACTACTCATGGACACTCATATATGACAACGATTAATTTATTTGTACCATACATCTTAGCTTTCAATGTTTGATTTAATCCCTTGGGGTTTGAAGGTTACTAGGAGCTTGTTGTTTCATTGTTCTTGTTCATACTTTTCACATTGCTAGACAAGTAAGGCTTTGGTTACCGACTCGTTGTGCATTTTTCCTTTATGTTTCAACTTAATTCCTGGCTGAAGCCCTCTTATTTTCTAATAATGGAACCCCTTATCGAGTTTAAATCCATTAGAGTCGAGATAATAGAGGCATATGACGAATGCGCGAAATTGTTCCACAAGGTTAACTAGTGGGAATTCCTTCAGTTGGTTTAGTGTTATAATAAAGGGGTTATCAAGTATTTTTCCTATTTCTTTTGATATGAAGAAGTCTCGAGTGGGTTATCTAGAGATGGTTGTAGATATTGATTTCAATGAAGCATCTACTCATCTCTCCTTTGAGAGAGAGAAATGGTCATAAAATTTGCAATGTCTGACATTCCCTAAAACCAAATTATCATGAGTAAATATCGTGAATATCATGTCAAAGATATGCCAATTTCCTCCTTATAATCTAAATGGCGTAATTTATTGCTTTTGTTGCATCATTATGTTACTTATGAAGGGTCACACAGTCTAGCTTTTAGTTATCATGAAAGGTTTTTAATGGCATTTCTCATCCATAAACTTAATTTTCTCTTTTTATCTATATAAAATCCTAACTAAAATATCATGCGCAAACCAGTCACATCGTAAGAACTCTGAAAGATCACTCTTTCGTCATAGTTTCATGTATATTCTAGTTAGACACCATTTCCAAAAATAGAGGGGTTGAATATGATCATTTCCTAGATCGGAGTGGTTTTTAAAATCCACAATTACATGAGTATTTTAATTCCTCATGTATTTATGTGCATAACCCTTCGTTCGATTGTCTTGTCCAACCACCATATCATCATTCATTATATAGCGATTGTGAAGAATCATTTCATGAAGGAAACCCTTTTGTTTCAAATGATAATAATGTTGAAAACCTCAAACCTACTGGTGTTTGCCTAACTAGAAGCATCACCAAGGGTACTATTGTCTCTCATATGGAATTGAAATAGGAATTTAATGATAAAAGAGAAGTTAAGATTAAATAAATTCATAACAAAACTATGGATCTAAAGTTAAGATTAAACAAATTCAGAGAAAAATATCTCGAGAAAGGAAAGAAAAACATTACAATACTCCTAAAAATGATGACTTTATCCATATAAAGGCTCATCTTGAAACCTTTCCAAAACAAAATCAACCATATGCCCAAGATAATTTTTTATTTTTGCGTTCATCTCGCATGTTGTGATGACATTCCTCCAAGAAACATCCATTCGAATGAGCCTAAATTAAGAACATTTATTTATCAAGACATGCACAAACTTGACCTCTCTCTTTGCCATGATATCAATTCATTATGTTAAGACTTTAATATTTGGTGAAAGTGGTAATGCACATAAAATAACCAATCCATGATTCTAACTTATTCTTTTCTAAGTACATGATTGATACCCTCCCCAACTACCATTTCCAAGGGTCAAATTGATATATTTGAATATTTGTTAAGAAAATAGTTAACTAGGATTGTTTTATACAATTGTTTACTTATATTTGTGGGACTAAGAATACGATATTAATAAAAATTCACAAGTTAGGGTTGGTTATGGGTTATTTATATATCCTTGTAGTTTAGTTAATATGATTGAAGTGATAGAATAAGGGACACAAATAAGAATGTATATTTGGTCAATCATATTGAAGTTATTCGAACATTGGAGACCAAGAATTATGACTCCAATGGAGATAAGCATAGGCAACGCCAACCAATAACCGAGATTTCCATGGAATAAAGGATCATATCCAAATTCGAAATTGCAAGCTTTAATAGTAAATTTATAAATTACTAGTCAAACCATGTCAAGCTAGTGCAAGCTCATATATGAATATCAAAATAAAAGAGTAACGACAATAATGGAGCACCGCCAATGTTTTATTTTGACTTTGTCAAGCCAAGCTATTGGGTGGTAAAAGCATTATTTTGTATTTTTCGGATTGGCCATTACTAGGTCTACTGTGATGATTTATAGCATTATTCCTGTAAGGCAGAGAATAATGCCAATCATGGGACTAGTAAAATGAGCTTCATTGTTATTGGGTCATAGTAAAGGGCGTGACCTAATTACTTAATGTCTAATTTGAAAATATGTCATCAATACATTTTAGTGGCTTTTAGATAAAACCTTGATGCTCGAGGATTCACGGTACAACTTCAAAATTAAATCTAAGATATGTTTCAGTACAACAACAAACTTAAATATCATATATGTTTGCTAATTGTAAGTCCTAGAATATGTCCCAATGAGGTACTATGGATGACTGAATAAAATCTTTGGGAATACCTTCAGGATAGCTTGGAATCTCTACTAGTCAAATCTAGGTTGAAGGTGTGAGAGATAAGAAATATGGGTGATTAATTTTGTAGACACATCAGATCTATTGGGAGGGTTTCTGCCAATCAGGATGCATTTAATGAACAAACTGTGAATGAATTGTTTAAGTGGAGGGAGCAACAAATTGATTGATCACAAATATTTGGAGTAATGGGATGGATATGAATGTTAGGAGGATAGTCTATAGACTGAACTTAGCCGACAATCAAATTTATGGAGACCTATATGGAAAAATAAAGAGATTCCATTGTGCACTAACATAATATATGATCAGTGGGCAATGCTACATCTCTGTCTTTAATTTTTATCTGAAATGTGATTTAGGAAGACAACTCTAGAAAGAGATCTCAAGAAGATTGGAATGATTGTGAAAAATGCCTAGAGTTGGTTACAAGCAGATATGGTCACAAAACTAAAGTCAATTTGTAATTTAAGATTAATTTTGAAAGGTGTTAATCTACAAGATTTAGGGAGTCTCTCACCTAGTTTCAAACTAATTGAAGTTTCTACATATTTATTGTAATGGAAAATACTAAACACCATGCAGTAAGCTAATGATTGGCTCATTATCTTTACATCTAGCTCATTGGATGAGGCTAAAGTGAGTTACTTTCTTATCAAATTATCCTTCATTAAAGGGTAGATAATGGAATTTTCTAAAATGAAAGATGGGAAAAGATATGTAATTCTTGTTTGTGCATATTGTTGATGTCATATCTGTTATCCTATTAATGATTTCTAATTTGACGCCAGGGAATTTCCTTTTACATAACACCGAGAAAAATATTTTCCAAGTGAGGTTGTGTAGTTTAAATCCTCTTTTTCACCTCAGAATTCCACCATTTGTGTATGACCTCAAAAAAGTAGAGAGGAGAGGTGGTTGATGGAGGGTTTTTGTAATTATTCGTACTTTCTTTTGTACTTTTCACAACTCATCAACTAGGCAGAGAAATCAATATTGATAAAGGGATTTTGTAATTCTTCCTACATGCTTTTGAACTTGTGATAAGCGATTAATTGGACAAATCCATAAATACTAATACTAGTGAATCTCCCTCCTTATGTTTAAGTTAATAGTGTAACAAAGATGTTTCCATGAATTATTAATACGAATTTCACATAGAAATAGAGCCTAATCCCTCTTGTGTAAGGATGAACATAACTTATCATGGTGATTATCAAATCATGCATGTCCGTTAACCTTATGGACTATCCATTATGCTTTTCCTTATTATGAACATCATTAACCATCCATTATTGTGTCTAAGATGATAAATACAACACAGAAGGCACTTGTAGATCATATAACACAAAGAACTATAAAGAAGAGATTATATCAAGGAGACACTAAACTAACACTACATGTGAGTGAAAATATACTGAAATTGTATTGCTGGCATGGACAAACTACAACTAATAAACCTAAGCTTCCACAAGAAAGGGATGATGTCAAGGAAACATAGTACCTATTGAATGCCCACTGTTCACAACGAGTCGATAAAGGGAATATACAACATCATATAATTATGAAAATGAAAACTTTAGCCTATTTTATGTTCACTATTCATAGTGATTCAGTTGAGGGCCCATCCCTAGATTTGTATGCTCGCATCCTAAGTAGTCTAGTTTGGCCTTCCTTAGAACCGATCATTGGAAATGCCAAAAAGTAAGAGCAACACCTTTTCGAAAAGAAAGTTTTCCTCATCTAACATCTTATGGTAGTTAGTTTAGGTAATGGGCTAAATCCAAGGTTTCCTCTTAGTAGAAGAATAGGCACTTATAATGCATATTTGAAGCACTATTTTAGGCTAATCAATCCTAATCCGTCAGTATCGAGAAAAGGAGGGCAGATCTAAGAAGTTGGATTGGATTAGAGACAACCTCTTTGCCTTCCCCTATGAGAATAAAGGTGGCAATGACGGGTAAACACACAATAAAAAGGGGATTTTTGTGCACTTTTGAATAATAATATCATTGAAACACTTGGACCAGTTAGTGTTCGCTTACCTAGAAGCATGACCAAGGGTACTACTATCTTTCATATAGAACTAAAATAGTAATTTCATGATAAAAGGGAGGTGAAGTCCTCCCGGGTAAGTCTTCGGCCTAGAATTGTACGTAAAGAACCTACACATGAAGAGGAGATTATCAATCACAACAAAACCCTCAATCTAAAGTTAAGATTAAAAAAATTTGGAGGAAAAAATCCCGAGCAACGCGAAATAGACATTAGAATACTCCTAGAAACAATGAGTTTGTCCATATCCAAGCTTATCCTGAAATATTTCCAAAAGAAAATAGGCCACCTGAAATATTTCCAAAAGGAAATAGGCCACGAGTCGAAGTTAATTTAAGATTTGTGTATGTCGCTTATTGTGATGACACTCCTTCAAGTAACATGCATTTGAATGAGCCTCCTCAAAGGTTCCACCTTAAATTCCACTCCTCAAAGATTCCACCTTAAATTCAAATTCAAATTCAAATGCAAGCCCATTTCAAATTTGTGTGAAAATTCCAAATTTTCACCGACGTGGATAGATGACGTAGATGTGAAGAGAATTTCT